>JAOTQE010062821.1:15296-30921 GCA_025631205.1 Nesometra sesokonis | reverse complement strand
ACTAAATGATTCAATTACTTTCAACCTGTTATGATTGGGTTTTCTGTGATTTTTCGGAGGTTTGCGGGGTTTGCGGGTTTTCGCAAAATAGCAATACCCCTTTTCTCCCAGAATTTAGTTTTCTTCAGGAAATCCTCTTTTTATGGGAGTTTCACAATTGCAGCCTAAATTGGACTATATTTTAAAAACCATACATTGACAATAAGCAGGCATGAAGTTTAGTAATGTTTTAGTGAACAGTAAATAACAAATGACAAAACATGTCAGAATCTATTGTTCCATAATAAACAATGTGCTGAGGTTATAAGTAATGGGGAACCAGTCAAGTTTCACCCTTGCAAACTCGCCTCCTACAAACTCGCCCCTTACAAACTCGCTACCTCGGAAACTCGCCCCCTACACAACTCGCCTCCACCGACTTGCCTCCTCGCAAACTCGCTCCCTCACACACTCGCCTCCTATGAAAGCTGTAAGCTGTTGGTGAAGCTGTAATATCTTTTTAAATATAGGAAAAGGAAGTCAAAACTACATTAAAAAAATTAATTTTTGGAGGCAAGTTTGCAAGGGGGAAACTTCAACAGAAGGGGAGTTTTCAAGGAGGCGAGTCAGTGGGGGCGAGTTTTCTAGGAGGAGAATTTCCGAGGGGGTGAGTTTGTAGGGTGCGAGTTTATTTTAGGAAGGGTATACATAGTGGTCAGATGACCGCAACAAAATCTTCATGATTCATGTTTTTACAACTTGGGATTGCTGTGTGTTCCTACTGTGTAAAACTGTTGCTTAAAAAGGAACCTATCAAAATTATTCTGCTGCAGTTACTGCAGTAATTTATCAGTTATATATTGATATTAAGTCTACTGAAGTTACTACGAGTTGTATGGTCAAGTGGTTAAGGCAGGGGAACTGTGAGCCATAGCAATAACAACAGCATGGGTTTGAGGCCCGATCGCACCATGGTACTTGTGGTGGAACAAGTCTTCTCAGATAAGAACTATAAACCGTAAGCCCAGTGTACACATAACGCCTTATGTGCACTATAAAGAACCCAGTACATCTTTTGAGACAAGTAGAGGGTTACCACGGTGTACTGGTCCATACACAACCCCTGCTGTGGACAGAAGGATGTGCACTAATACAGTAGCTGCAAAGGGCATGATGTGACCCTTAGGGGAGTAGCAAGTTATTGACTGCAACATCTAGTCCACAGCGCCTTGAGACTCTACTGTGTAAGTCACTATATAGCATTACATTACTGTAGTAATCCAGTGCCATTGTGTTTCTCTACTGACTACCTTGACACACGTCTCATCTCGACATGCTAATTTCAGTACTTACTTGATACTTGATTGTAGTGAGTGAGGTTAGGCCTCTATGGCCTTTAAGACCCCACTTCGATCTAGTCTTGATTTAAATGAATTCACCGAGAGAGCCAGCACAACATCCTTGGGTAGTGTATTCCAAACATTGATAACTCTTTGGGTGAAAAAGTTGGCTCTGCATTTAAGAGATTTGTTAAGTTGGAATTTAAATAATTTACAAGAATGCCCTCTAGTTTTACATTTTGTTTGTTTTTTGAATAAAAACTCAGGATCAACATCTTCAAAACCATTTAGAATTTTGTAGACTTCTATAAGATCTCGTAATCTTCTTATAACCAGAGGAAGCAGGTATAAAATTTTAAACGATCATTATACTCCAGGTTCCTCAGCTCTGGCACCAATTTTGATGCTTGCCTTTGAATTTTTTCAAGTAAATCAATGTCTTTTCTCAATCCCGGACACCAGGCCTGGATACAGTATTCCAGATGAGGCCTGAAATAAAGCTTGTACAGTACTTCTCCTTCAGGTACTGAATTGATAATAGCGAGGTTTCGCAACTTTACGAAAACGAAAATGGATACGTCATACATTTTTGTAACATTTGAATTGCACACCTTGAATAAACATAATAGTTATCAGTATCTTGTGACGATCATCAGTTATTCATAGGTAGAAAATTGAATATATTTTTGAATATAGCAACTTTTAAAAATGTAAGTATGATGTATCCATTTTCGTATCTGTATTTCGTAAAGTTTCGTAACCTGCAGTAAGTGCAACAGGATAATTTTGACGTTGTCTTTAAAGATTATTATTATTATTGTAATATTATAAGTTTTAAATCTATGTTCATTCATTTAATAATGCATTCATTCCATTGATCCAATAATTAAATTAAAGAAATGAATAATAATTATAATAAATAATAAATAACTTATTTTTGTCTTTTAGAAATTTGCCAAGGGCTATTGTTCTTTCTGTACCAGTTGTTATAATTATTTATGTACTTGCAAACATTGCATATTTCACTGCTATGTCACCAGAAGAGCTCCTACTTTCAAAGGCAGTTGCTGTCGTAAGTATATTCAAAGGTTATTAAAAGAAAGTCTCATGCTAAATTAAATATTTGAAATCACATCCCAGATGGGATAGTTTACTCAGAGCTCCCAAGTTGGAAAACCAGAAATCCTGGAGATTTTATCGGATAGGATTTTTTTTTTGCTGTTTTTGGGTACTATATGGGCATCTAAAAGGAAAATCATATAAACAACAATGCTTTGATAATTCCAAATAAAAAGGGGTTTACTTTTCTGCTTTATTTACTATAATTATTGACAAAACATCTTCAAAATACCATTTAATGACCAAGTAAATGAAAAATTACTAAATAATTCTACTACTTTCCTAAAAATCCTGGAGATAATCATAAAAAATTTGAATTCTTTTTTTTGTATATTTCTCGGTAGGAGCGACCTGATGGTACTATCAGAATATGAAAAGCGGCTGTTTTCTAATTCGTTATTGATTTTTTTTTTAACCATGGACCGTAGTCTACTTTTATCTACTGTAAGATTGAAACATGGCATGGGCCACTTTTACAACGTTTCTTGGAGACCGGGAAATGAAGCAAAATTCCTGGAGACTCTAGGCTAATCCTGAAGACTTGAGAGCCCTGGTTTACTTGAGGTCTTATCTTTTAGAACTACTATATACACATGGCGTACTCCAAGATTTACCTTTGAGCTCAGTCCAGACTTTCAAATTTTCTTTGACAAAACAAATTCACATGCCTATATTTGTCATGAAGGCTTCACTTCATTACCATACATAGATATATCATTACCATATATGGATATCTGAAAGGTTTTTTTTATCAAATAAATTTGACAGTCTGGATTGAGCTTTAAAGCACTGAGCTGCTTCTTAAAAAAGTGAAACGAAACATCAACCAAACATCAACACAATTACAATTGCTCAATTACCTCAAAAAATTATATTGAAGACACAACTGTATATTATTATGTGTGTTGTTAGTTTTTGTTTTTCCCATTTTTTTATAGCATTAAATATGAATAGTTACATAACATAATGTTCCTGCCAGTCATTGGTAGTCGGCAAAATTGTAGAAGAATTTTTGTGATGTTTTTTTATTTTTCTTCTTTTTAGTTGGTTAGACAAGACTTTGTTATACTGTACCTTGTTTCATGAACTCTCTGATGCAGAAAATTAGAATGTAGAATTTAAAAAACAAATTTAGTTTTGGTATGTAAGCCAGTCCTCTCAAGAATTCAAAATTTTGAATAAAATTAAAACCATATTTTTTATCATGAATAGTTTTTTTGGAAAATTCAAATATTGTGTTAATAATCGTTATTTATAATATTTTTTCCCAAAAAAGTACATCCATATTTTTATTTTACCCTCTACCTGACATGACTTACTAATTAAAAAATCAAATTTTATTTTTATCCCACCCTCCTCTTAGATGATTTTCCAAAAAAAGTTTGAAAATGAAGGTGTAAAAAAAGTTTTGCCT
Source organism: Nesometra sesokonis (assembly GCA_025631205.1). Taxonomy (NCBI): domain Eukaryota; kingdom Metazoa; phylum Echinodermata; class Crinoidea; order Comatulida; family Antedonidae; genus Nesometra; species Nesometra sesokonis. The sequence continues at coordinate 27,069 of JAOTQE010062821.1, read as the reverse complement.
AGCATAGGATATTTATTGAAGATTTATTTCAAGTGTATAATGCACTATTCCAAATTTCAATACAACACATGACATTACGGTAAAGGTCAACAACCAGGTGGCAGTATGTAGAAACTGGTAATTGATCACTGACGTTTATTCATTAATTTATTTTAATCATAAAGTGTTAATCTGTAATTAATAGCTCATATTTGATGCAAGCTAAACCCTGGTAAAAAGTGTATCACAGGCTAAACAAAATTAGAGTAGTTCATTATTAACTTGGAGTACATCCAATTGGTTTTACAAACTATTGTAACCTTCCTCAAGTGCTGTTTATCACACATACTATTTATGCAGGCAGCTTTCAACGATGGTCTACTATCATTGCAGTCGCCATACGGAGAACCACATGGTGTATTTTAATTGTGCAGTTAAAAATAGAAACAAAACAAAACCACAAATGACATTTAATTATAAAATACATAATCTTGTTTAATACAATAATTAACAACTAGCTGCATAATCACATTGTACAAAGGTATAACTCTTGGAAAAAAAATAACATTCTCTGACTAGGTAGATCTACCATGTTGAATTACTAGGAAGATCTACCTAGAACCACATAAACTACTTAATAAGGTAGTATATAATTACCCTGTATGTTGATGTTGCCTTAAGATTTTTTCTAAATAATGACTTTTTTTTCTATATATACTTGTAGAGCATCGCTGACAATATCCTGGTATTATCCCTTGATATGGTAGTTTTTATAGGGTTAACCCTGTTAACTACCTTTTTGTACCTTGTCACTTCCATTATCTACCATGTTAACAGTGTTATTTTTTTCAAAGGGAAGGGCCCTCTAATAAATACCACTGGTAAGGGTACTCACTGGTAACACTGGCTACCACCAGAGGAGTACCGGAGACTACCAGAACCTAATTTAATACAATATCTCACCAGCGGAGAATATTTACCTACATAAATTGCTAAACAATAACAAAATATACATTTCAAAGCTTAAATTCTTTGAGAAATTGTTGGAAACTCTAAATGAATTTTTGAATAATCATCGCTCAATTGGTGTCTCATAGTTGTCAATCACAGTGTGACAACAATAGACGCGCATTCGAGCGGCATACAATCCGGATATAATCATCTAGACTTTTTAACAATTTTTCAAAAAATCTTACAATGTACATTTCATTATCCTAATGCAATTTCATGTAGGTAAATACTCTCCAGTTGTAAGATTTTGTATTGCATTAGGCTCTTGATGTTTCCGGTGGTTCTCCTGTGCTTGCCGGTTTTACTGGTCGTATTTAGTAGGACCAAACAAACAACATTCTGTACACCTACACTGTACTCCATTGTCGAATGGACTTGGGCAGAGGTGGGTTTGTTATTTTGTCTTGTATCCAACAGTAAGTTTTCTTGCCTTGCACAGTACATACAGTGTATCCATGGGGAATTAGGGAAGAGGGTGGCAACCCGATTGGGTTTTGGAAGGCAAAAAGTAAGAGGATTTTCCCCAAATCTTCACAAGAAACAACAGAAACAAACATCACCTATTCTATTACTTGAGTTGTTAATAAAATGTTCAGTATATCACATGATAGTTTCACAAGTTACAACCAATTTTTGATTAAATGTTCTAAATATTAATGATTAATCCACTCCTGAGGGCGCTCAATATTGATTGAAACATCAAGAAATTCTCAGAAATTTACATGTGGGTAAACCACAAGATTTATCTTTAATCTCACCAAGCAGTATTGTCTAATTATTCACCTCAAGAATTATGAATCATCTTTTAGTCAATGAACCGAATTAGCCATGCTCTGTGATGTCACAAAAAACCGCTGTAGGTGGGATGAAATCAAAACAAAAACTATAAAATGCCTATCTCATAATGCACAGTGAGTGCAAATGTTGCCCAAACATTTGATTGAAATACATATTGAATTTAGCAAGTGTGATCAACAATAGTTTAAATCACTTTATACTTAGATTTAGTAGAACACAGTTGATTTGGTTTTAATTTACCTTTACCTACACAGAAATAAACAATTAAGTTAGGTCAAAATTAGGAATTGCATTAAACCATTCACAGAGGTCTCAAGTCTCCTGATAATGGTGGGAATCTCCTAATTTTTTGAGTCATCTCCCCTCCTCCTGAAAAAATGCATTTTTCTCCTGAAAATTGTAAGTGTCTCCCAAAAATATTCAGAGTGGGTCTTGGCCTAGCCTAGGAGCAAAATCGGTTGTCCCTTAGAAAAATACCAGCTCTGCTCAGTGTATAATAATACAATTTATATACTGTACAAAAATAAAGATATTTTTACATATTTTTATATACTTCTTCTGTGTTCTGATTTTTATTGTGACGCGTCACACATTTACATTCATGCAAATTTGATCGACAAAGCAGCCGACAAAATCTCCTGATTTTTCACTTCTAAAACTTGGGACCTCTGCATTTAGGAGAGCTAAGTTGCTTGTGCACCAGCCATTCAACACTGCTTGCACGGTGGGGCCAAAAATCCAGCATGGTTACCAACCAATTTGTTTATTTCAATTTAAATACAATTATGACTGCAACACAAGAAAATAAACACAATTTGCAATTATAGTATACCTAAATTAAAAATATATAAATAGAGTTTTAAGTGGTATTTTAATCTCGAATGCTCTCTTTAGCGATTTATAGACACCAGGGGTTTTGGTAATAGCCCGTAACCGGTAAAACTTGCTGTCCGTTGGTGTATTTTATCTGCCTGTGAATTTGAGTGGACTCAAAAGGGTGGACTCTGTAAATCTTTTTTAAAGTGAAATATTGCCTCCTTAAAGTGAAAATTAACAAAACCCCTGAAACACGGTTTTTTACTTATTCATATTGGGTCCACATAAACAACTTCATTTGGGATTGCCAGTTTGGGTCAATTGAAAATTAAAGATTTCATCATGGACAATATTTTTTTAAACATCAAAAATGAAAGTTGATTTTTCCCAATTTTTTTCCATTCAACCAAATTACCCCTCCTGCAAAATACTGGCACAATAGGAAACATGGTCTGCGCAGGGGTAAATTTGGGGAGAATCCGGATCCATTCCCTTAAGGATTCGCCTAAAGTCAAGGGAGGAGAATCATTGTAGATTTTCGCAGTTTGCCTCAAAAACGTAATGTTGTCCATATATTTACGGTCTTTTAATAGCAGATTTTGCACGGCATGAACATGCATATTTTACAGATGGGCGCTGCCTTTTTGTTTTGGTATCTTATCATTAATTGATCATGTTGATGAAAATAAATAAATGTATTAGTTCTTCTAACCAGTGATGTGGATTTTTTTGCCAACAACTGATACAATGAAGTCTTATAAATAATATAATGACACAGACATAATAAAATTAAACAATAAAATTTTGTGAAAATCTATTAGAACAATATGGTAGGCTAGAAGAAATGTACAAGTGAACAACCAACAACAAAAACATCGGGTTCTATGGATTCTCCCAAATGTTTTTTGCGAGAATCTAAACAAATTCCTGTGAATTTGAATGAATTTTTAACCCTTCCAATTGAGCATTCATCTTCTTAATTCTGTGGAATATTGAACTGGCATATACTAATAATGTACATAATAGTGACTAACAGGATTAGTGCCCAGTAGACTATGAAATGAATCGATCATTGTTCACTAATCTCTGAGGATATCTCAGCTTAGGTCATGCATAGGTCATGTAGAGTCATACATAATGTTGCTTAATTAGAAATTAAGTTAATTAGGATTCTTAATATTAGATGTGTCAGTGTATTGATGTTGTTGTAGGCCCGTCGGATAGGGTAGAATGCCATTGTCGGTTGTTAACCCTTTCAAGAGTCAATTGGCCAGCCAGGACTCAATGGTAGCGTGTACGCTTTCCGATCTCGAAAGCCTGGCTGGTCGAAACTGGTTAATCTAACAGGGATGTAGCTAGAAAAATCCAAAAATTAAAGGCTAGCATTTAAGGACGGATTAGCAATGATTCAAATGGTGTTTGTCACAAACTCACGGCTGTGAAGAAAGGCTTAATGGCATCTCTTACTACCTCTACCTACCCTAAAGCATGAATGAGAAAATACATGAAAGAACAAGAGAACATTTATTAACTGAAAGGCAATCCAAGAGTGTATACCACTCCCGAAATCATACTCTCCCACTGTATAAATTTTCTCATCGAAAGGAAGAGTATAAATATTACATATACTATGCCCTTTGAAAAAAATAACATCCTCAAACAAGGTGGGTCTACCATGTTAAGTTACTAGGAAAATCTACCTAGAACCACAGACATCTACCTACTGTAGTAACTAGGTAGTATATTTGTTGATTTTATTAATACCTTAAGTTTAATAAGTAATTTTATTGTCATGGAGTCAGTTTTAATATGTCTGAAGGTCTATTAATGGCTGTATTTTACTATTGTAGGGCATGTTGACCATATCCTTAGTAGGCTCCCATGAGAAGGAGCAGACCATGTTTTAATAGAGAGATTTATTGGTCTTGGTTATAATGGAATAATATAGATAGGTAGCCAGGTTGGTGTATGATAGTTATTGCAGGGTTGACCCTTTTAACTACCTATGTCTACCTTGTCACTACCAATATCTACCATGTTAACAGAGTTATTTTTTTCAAAAGGTGGTAATAAAATACTATGAAAAAGAAAATTACCCACTACGGGAATTTAACTTGGGGCTTCCAGGTCAAAACACAGTATATTGACCACTGAGTCAAACTGCAATAACACACAATACATTGACATTGAGGATTTTCTAAATTTAAAGTAGCATATAGGCTGGCAGGAGTGTTTTTTGTTGATTGTTACATTGACTTTTTACCCTGACATTACAAAATATAATCAGCTCATGATCTATAGTCAATGAACATTGTAGCCAAGTTTCAAGAGATTTTAATGAAACGTGCCCTTTGAAAAATATAACACTCTCCAACTAGGGTTAACATGGTAGATAATGGTAGTGAAAAGGTAGATCTAGGTAGTCAACAGGGTTAACCGTATAAAACTACCATTCACACATAACATTAACATTATTATCCTATGAAGACCAAAACCATGTATTTCTCAATTAACAAAAGGTCAGTTCCCCTCTCAATGGAGACTACCAATGATATGGTGTCAGGAATGCCCTAAAAGTACATAGGAAAATACAGTCATTAATAGAATTCCAGACTAATTAAAACAGACATCTGAACAATCACTTAATAACCTTAAGGTACCAATAACACTACTGTGCTGCTAGTTATATCTTCCTAATAATGTAACATGGTAGATCCACCTAGTTGGAGAGTGTTATTTGTTTTCAAAGGGTGTGGCTTATATGCTGTCAGACACACACCCACACACACCGATAAATAAATAAGCAGGCGAAAACATTACAAACTTCATTGGCGGAAGCTCTATTTGAGTACAATTCTGTTTTATTTCTAATGAATAAGTTCATTGATTCTCTCCATACTAGATTTACTAATAACGCCAAAATTAATTTTTTGCAACGATGGAATAATATACCAATCAAAATTACAAAAGTATACCAAATGAGAAATTCAAAAATTTTCTTTTAATTTAATTTAATTACAAAAAAAATTGTAATGAAGTACTGTACTACATACTATATGTTTTATTTTTCACTTGGTTATACGATTTTGAAATCTAAAAGTTATTTACTTTATTTACTTAAATTCTAATTCTTTTTGAAGCTCGACCATAATAGCAGTAAATTATTGAGAATGCAATTCTGTATAAAGAATGAATAAATAAAAATGACGTTACATATTATGCTTAATCTTTAACTACTAATTGTGTATTTTATTTGTTTCATAGACTTTTGGAGACAAGTTGCTGGGACCAATGTCTTGGATTATGCCAATTTCTGTTGCTTTATCAACTTTTGGTGGTGTCAACGGACTCCTATTAACTGGATCAAGGTATTATTAACTATTTTTACTGAAAGTATTTCAAAATATTAAAAAATAATTATACCATTTTACAAATACAGACAATATTGGCTACTTATCTGTCCATATTGTTTTTACAGTGACCAGTAATAACAAGATTGATAATGCTGACACCATCCTAAAGACCTTTTTGTGATTGTTTCTGTAATAATTCAAGCCATAGGCATTGTAATATACTATAGAAATTGCTTATAGTCAACTTGCCTAAGTTGAATCCAAAATGTGGCAGAGCCAAGCCAAATGAGACATAAGTCGGAAAATTGAAAATTGAGTTTTTTTATGGATTATAAAACTACACATTTTTATTTTTAACATGCGAAAATATCAGTTTCATACGATGTTTCATTTTTAAAACATTTTTTGATCATATATTTGAAAATTGTTAAGGTAGTATGAAAGTTGAATGTATGAACTGTATATTTTTTAAATAACATAAAATTTGAAAAAAAAATGACCATTTTTAAATTTCTGCCTATTGTGGAAAACTAGCATTGCGACTTATGTCTCATTTGGCTTGGCTCTGCCACAAGTGGCATTGAAAAAGATTTTGACATTATCTGTATACAGTAGAGACTACTTCTCTTTGATAATAGTGACCACTTATATGACAATAGAGACCACCTCTCTTACTGCCTATCAGGCAACAGTCACCACTTCTCTTGTCTGACAATAGTGACCACTTCTCTTTGGTAATAGTGACCACTTATCTGAAAACAGTGACCACTTCTCTCTGATAATAATGACCACTTATTTCTGACAATTGTGACCATTTCTCTTTGTTAATAGTGACCACTTATCTGACAAAAGTGACCAGTTCTCTTCTCTGATAATAGTAACCACTCTCTGGCAATAGTGACTACTTCTTAGACACAATCATTTCTTTGATACTAGTGACCACATGACCACATCTTTTACACTAGTAATAATTTCTGTGGACAATTGCAACCACTTTCCAACAATAGTGACACCAGTGGCCTCTTATTTGATAATAGTCACCACTTCACTTACACTTGTGATCCTTTTTTAATAATATTTACCACTTCATTGACACTTGTGATCACCAACAATTACTTATTTTTTTCAGAATATATTTTGTTGGAGCACGTCAAGGACATCTGCCCGATGCTATTGCTATGATTAGCGTCAAATACAAGACGCCGACACCTTCACTAGTTTTAACGGTGAGATAAGGCCTACCAAAATCTTACAGTGTCCAAGCTCCACCAACCCAACTATTTGAAAATCAGGGTTTTCCTTTTTTTTAATTTATTTATATTTATTTAGTTTATACATTTCCCAGGTATTTGCCTAAATAAATAAAATAATCCTTAAAATTGTATGGAATAAAAGATTATCCCAGAATTTTTTCAAGAATTATTGATCCTAAAATTAAAGGATAGGAAAGAAAAAAGGTTGTATTATTGTAATACAATAAAGAGGCACTTAACCCTTTCACTGCCTTTCCCCGGTACTACTGGGGGTAATAAAATGTCATTAAACGGCCTGCCCCAGGTACTACCGTGGTTATGATAAATAATTATTTTAACATACTTGGCTATTGCTAAACCTGCCCTCTTTAGTTTTTATACCATCTTTGACAAATTTATAATTTAGAAAATATGCATTCCCCAGAATCAGAATATGTGCCCTCTATAGTTTTTTATCAAAAATTCATGTTTTTTTTTCATTATTTTACCTACAAACTTTTTTTTTGTGTCTACTTTGTTGTAAAATTATGAAACTTGTTCAAACTTTTGATATTTCTATTCATAGTATGTGTCTGCATTATGATATAGTGTAAACAATGTATCCAATAAACATTTTTTGGAGAAAAAGTAGATTTTTTTAACAGATTTGATGAAAAATCATCATGCTAATTTCCAATTTTTCCCCTCCCAAAATAGGCCAACATCTTGCCCACCCTAACACAACAAAAATAATTTTTTTTAATAATATTGTTTAGTATTTTTTTTACATTTATTTAAAAAACACCTATTTTCCATACAGACATGTCCGGCACATAGGTGGGAATAACACCCAGCAGTGAAAGGGTTAATAAAAAAAAGATTTTCCGACCAACCGACCCAAATTTTTTGCAATTTTGTGCCAAGGCAACAGAAATATATTTTTAGGCCTAATTATAAGATATGTCATACTTTTTGGACCTGCCACTATTTTTATAAGAATAACGGCAGTGACTTTTTCTTTTTTGTTTTTTGGGCACACCCATCCAGATTTATAAAAAAAATAGATTCATAATTGATAATTGTGACAAAATCTCCAGGATTTGTGGTTTTCCAACTTGGGAGCTCTGAATAAGTGAAATCTACCCTTTGAAAAATATAACATCCTTCACCTAGGGTTAACATGGTAGATAATGGTAGTGAAAAGGTAGATCTATGTAGTCAACAGGGTTAACCGTATAAAAACTACCATTCACACATAACATTAACATTATTATCCTATTATGACCAAAACACATAAATTTCTCAATTATCAAAAGGTCAGTTCCTCTTTCAATGGAGACTACCAATGATATGGTGTCAGGAATGCCCTAAAAGTATAGGAAAATACAGTCATTAATGGACATTCAGACTAATTAAAACAGACATCTGAACAATCACTTAATGACCTTAAGGTACAAATAACACTACTGTACTGTGCTGCTAGGTATTTCTTCCTAGTAATGTAACATGGTAGATCCACCTAGTTGGAGAGTGTTATTTTTTCAAAGGGTGCAGTGTGACTAAAAATAACAAGGTGGATAATGCTGACCACATCCCGTAGAACTTTTTTGCTTGTTTCTTTAAGCCATAATCATTGTAATATACTGTACTATAGAAATTGTTTATACAGCCTTGTTGAATCTAAAGTGGCATTAAAAACAAAATTGTCTTATTATGAAGCTATTTTCCACAATTGGCAAAAACATGAAAATGGGTCAATTTTTAAAAATTTTTTAAAGTTAAAAACATACTATTTAAAGATTCAACTTTCATACAACATGAATAATTTTCAGATATGATGAATATATGTTTATAAAAATACAATTTAAAATGTTCTGTTACTCACGATATACTGATTTTCAAATATAATACATTTTGTAAATTCACTGAAAATTTGCAGTTTTTAAAGACAATTTTCAGATATAGTTTTCACAAACCATGTTCAAACTTTGTTCATAACTCTGAAACAAAACATTGTATGAATCTGATTGTTTTGCATGTTAAATATAATAATGTGTAGTTTAATAATGTGTATATAACTTAATTTTCATTTTTTTGACTTGTCCCTCTTTTGAGTTGCCTAGAGCCAAACCAAATGAGACATAAGTCGCAAATGCTAGTTTTGTACAGCAGGCAAAAATTTAAAAATGGTCATTTTTTTTCAAATTATACTTTATTTAAAAAATATACAGTTCATACATTCAACTTTCATATGATTAAAAATGTTTAAAAATGCAATTTAAAATGACCTTGCTTAGTCAATTGTATACAGATAAACAATTTTCAAATGCAGTGTTCTCAAATGTTCAAACTTTGATTATTCATAACTTCGCAAGGAAACATCGCATCAAACTGATTATTTTTGCATTTTAAAGATAATAATGTGTAGTTTCATGATTTGTAAATAACTCAATTTTCAATTTTTTGACTTATGTCTCATTTGGCATGTCTCTGCCACATATACAGTAGATACAGCCCATGATGTTACATTTTAGTGAAAAATGATATGTTAATTAATAAGATGATCGCTCAATCTGTTTTCATGGAAAGCAAGTCTCCCATATAAATTACATCATCTAAATTGCTAATTAATTCATTTTGTGTTTTCTTTATTTTTACAGTGTGTCCTGTCACTTATGTACCTGCTTTCACCTAATATTGTAACTTTAATCAACTACTTTAGTTTCGTGACTTGGACTGCTACAGGGACCTCGATCGCAGCCCTTCTCTACCTCCGAGTTCGAGACCCTAATATGACAAGACCAATTAAAGTAAGAAGTTGATACATTAATTTTTACGTGTGCGCATCCAACAGTAGTAATGACTGTGTACCTTGGTGGTTAACATTTCATTAATTTATTTATTTAACCACATGGTATGGGACTTATAGAAAGACAGTGTTCTATGGCTCATAACAAAATCAAAATAATCAAATTGAAGCTACTTCTTCTCTTTCGTCAACAACTACATCAAGATTTCCAATATATTGTCTTCTTGTTAAATTTTTTCCCATATGATTCGGCAGGTACCTTAGCTTTCATCTGATTTGTTTTTCTCAACAGTATAATACTAATAATAATAATCTGTTACATTAATATAACACTTACTGTATATTGCCAAGGCCTCTTAGTGCTTTACAATTATTACCCCAGTCATTGGAAAAAACGCCCATGGGATACAATCAATTCATTCAACCATATCAGTGCATATGCTATTTGTATCTCCCAGGTACCCATTTATACTCTTGGGTGGAGATAGGCAACGTGGATAAAGTGTTATGCCTTGGAACACAGATGACCAGAGTGAGCTTCGAACCACTGACCTCTTGATTGGTAGTCTGAAACGCTACCGCTGTGCCAACTGCTTCCACAGTGTATATGATAATTAATTTTTACTTTCTCTTTTCACAGGTTAACCTGCTACTACCAATATCATTTTTGTTAGCTTGTGTCTTTCTCGTGATTATGGGTATATATGCTGCCCCCATGGACACCCTGATCGGTATCATCATCACACTTTCTGGCGTACCGGTTTATCTACTATTCGTATACTACAAGGGACTCCCTAGATTCTGGAAAGAGTTTGTTTGTAAGTGTTACCTTATTTAATTCCTATTTGGGTTGGTGCTGGACAGTCTGCACTGAAGTTACTTGACCGTGTCCAGTCTCAAGCTCTTCGTTTTCTCAATATACAAAATCCTCTTAATTATAGCATTCAGCCACTTAGTCACCGTAGGAATGTTGCTTCCATCTGTGTTTTCCATGGGCATCTATTTACAGCCTTTAAAAGAGATCCTTGATATTCTACCTTGAAAAATGAAATCTAGTATGAGTTACACAAGAAACAACCAGTGGACATCCATACAGGTACAAACCCTGAAGTCTAACACCACCCTTCATAAAAACATTACATTCCTTTTGTTTCTCATCTATGGAATTGTCTCTGTATGTTTTCCATCCATAGCCGATATTCAATTATTTAAAATGACTTTTAATAAATGCATCTTCGTCTAGTACTACAGTCTTAATTTAATCTTTAATCTCTGTGACAACTGCAGCCACTTAACATCACTTGATGCTATCATCAGGTTGCTCAATCATGAGATGTATAAAAAAATATTTTACCTTTTCAAATGTTCCAGTTGAACTGATCAACTATTGCAGTCAGTAGCCGTTACAAAATCTATAGTGAGACCTCATCAGTTGATAATTGCTCTGTGCGAGTTGTATGGCTGAGCGGTTAAGGCAGGGGAACCGTGATCCATTGCAAAAACATAGTATGGGTTCGAAGCCCGCTCGCATCATGGTTCTTGTGGTGGAACAAGTCTAAAGACTCCTTATCGCAATTTGCCCCTGGTGATAGTTGAAGAGGAGGGAGAGTTAAAGCTGGTTAAAATCATTTTACATATTGTTACCATTATGTTTATATACTAGTGAGTTTATGCAACAGGACAGTAATGCAGAACTACATTTAGGTTAAGCCCTGCCCAATTTAAGTTAAGTCCGCCCAATTTAGGTTAAGCCCTGCCCAATTTAAGTTAAGTCC
>JAOTQE010062821.1:0-15196 GCA_025631205.1 Nesometra sesokonis | reverse complement strand
TTTAGGTTAAGCCCTGCCCAATTTAAGTTAAGTCCGCCCAATTTAGGTTAAGCCCTGCCCAATTTAAGTTAAGTCCGCCCAATTTAGGTTAAGCCCTGCCCAATTTAGGTTAAGCCCCGCCCGAGTTAGGTTAAGCCCCGCCCAATTGCACACTGTATGTCTCATTCTCCTGTCTTTAAATGTCAAGAAAATATGTATTATCCTTAAATAATCCTATATAATTCTAATTTAAAAATCGCATTTTTTTTACACATCATTTTTACATATAAGCTTTTTAAAATAATAAAAATGAAGTTTACAGAAGTAGGATTACAGTACATCAATTATAACCATATTTTGTGAAAGTGTAATTGATGGTATTTATTTAAAATACACACAAACATGTTGGTGTTCAATATTTTGTCATTAATTGTCTCATTATCAGGAAATTACCATATTGGTTTGTATTTTTACATTTGCAGATAAGTGCACATTGCTTGTACAAAAATTGTTTGTTGCTGTAAAGGAGGAGAAAGAGGATTAAAAATGTTTGACTTTCCTTGGATGCAGTAAGAGTGTGCAGTAGCATTGAATTTAATGGAAGGAACATGAAAATAAATGATCCATATGTCGATTACAAGCTCAACTTTAAAGTACACCATTGCATCCAGTAGAAATCTGGCAATGTCAGAGTTACCTTCTTTTTCTTTTCAGAAACTGATATGGTGAAAACTTTGTATTTAAAAGGTTACATCTTTATTCTTGCATTTAAAATGTATTTTCAACTTTCTTGGCTTGGACATTCTGGTAATGGTTTATATTTTGTTCAAAGATTTTATTTTACCTTTAACTTATTTATTGTAAAACTGTGTGTGTTATAAAAGATTACCGAGATTATCTTAGTGCAAAAACTTAATTCTATCAACATTTTCGGATTTAAAAACTTGTTTCTTCAGATTTCTCGCTTGTTCATTCGTTCATTGCATTATTTATTGATATATAAATATTATAATGTTAAATCACTGAAACTACAAAATTATGAACGAACGAAGTAAATTTACAAAGTTTAACAGCAACACAAGAACATTTGAACAAGTATGGAAATCTTATATAGTTTTATGTAACTTTTATTCTTAATAGACCAAGAAGTGGAAGAATAATGTAATGCATAACATGTTCTGCCAATTACTGCCAAATATGCAGAATAAATCTTAATAAGTAAATTTAAAAAAAATAACCTAGTAAGTAACCTAGTATGTCTGGAAAAGCACAAGAGCAACCAGATTTGAACTTGTCATTTTGACAAGTTAGCTGACCTGCAGATTACGTATTTTGGTAAAATCAAGATGAGAAAAAAATGACACAGACAAATTCTTCAGGAGCTACTGTATAACCATAGGTCGATTTTGGTCTGATGATATGACATACTGAAGTTTTGATGAAATTATTAATAAAATAAAGAATATTAAAGTAAAATACACCTTGTATGTTTGGAAAACATGAGCAATTGAACATTTTCAGCTTTTTTTTGAAAAAATGGGCTATAAAAGAAAAATAAATTACAATAAATAAAAAAAAATTCAACCACTGGTGTGAAATAGATACAGTATATGACTTATTATTGAATATTTAAAAAAACACTATTTAAATTATAAAGTAAAGTAATTCAATTTTAAAAATGTATTTACAAATTTAAATATTAATTGCTTGATGTTCTACAATCTGAGAATAATTTGATTTCTAAAGGTACAGTTTACTCTGCCAAAACTGACCATTCTTTGGACCGTCCAATTTGATTTTAAACAAATTATTTTGAATATACAGTATCTCAGGGATAGTATCCTAATTACTGAATTAAAATTACTAATTAAAAAGATATATTCACATACTATTCAATTGATTTAATTGTATTTTATGTATATATATTACGATATGGGTAAATTATAAATTAAAAATATAAAATTGACTAACCATCACTTACAAACTTATTTTTAACATGTTGAACAAATAATCTAAATAAATGTATGTATTTATATGTACACAGATAAATATAAAATATAGAAACCATTTATCAAATAGTTAGGTTTGATAAATTTTTAGAGGAAAGGGGCATTAACTCTGTATACTTTCAGTACTAAAATGAAATAATAAAAATTAATAGTGGTTGAAATATAATAAAACAAATGTTAAAATATCTAAAAAGATGGATTAATAAATTGCAAACAGTGCTAGATATTGCATTGATTTTAATAAACAAGTTGTTTTTAGGTTAATACCTTAGATGGTGATAATGTTTATTACAGTATATAACTTTAAATGCTTTATATTCAATTTCTTCCTAATACATGTTTCCCTTATTAGCCAATAGAAAGTTAGCTCAGTAAGCATTTCTCGGTCTAGGGTCCAAGTTCCTGAGGCTATACAAACATTGTATTGCGTTAAATCATTTGAGCGCCCTCGCTTTTTAATTGTTTCACTAGTGATAAAAATGCATTGCTTACTCAATTATCAGATGTGTATCGTAGAATCCTTCATCTGGGCTAAAAAAAAGATGACAATTGAGGACAAGCAATCACATTTTTGCTTAGGGAGCTATCTCATGATCCATGCTATTATTCTCAAGGCTTGATCCCATGATCGAGACATTTTACTCTAGGAAACAAAAATGTCTTATTTCACCTCTTGTATTCTTTATATTTAACCCTCTCTCTGCTCAAAACTTGTACTATTCTATTCTTTAAAGTCTTAACAATTCAATAATGTAGAAATTACAAAACAATTCTAACATTCTTCCACAAAGGTGCCAAATTAACAAAACAGGGTGAAAAAAAATGAAAAAAAAAAAAAAAAAGAGACAATTTTGAGCATGTGGAATACCAGTTAGTGCTACTGTATGTATCTGCAAAGAAACTCTACACATTATAGAGTAGGAATATAGAATTAAAGGGTAGATTAATTTTGTGACCGAATGGTCATGTGCTAACTGATGATCCACAATGTTTGTGTCCTTGGGCAAGGCACTCAATCAACATTTGCCTCTCCACCCAGGAGTAAAATGGATAACTGTTAGTACAGTGCTGCTGAATAAGATACACACCAAGAGATATTCTGTGTGAAAGGTCGTAACTAGGATAGAAGCTATAAACAGTTTTGTAAGCGGCAAAAAGTTTATTTAGTGCATATAACAATACCGTACTGGCCCAATTAAATGCCTGGAAGCTTATAACATGTACGAGTACAGTAATCACAAAAAAATTGTTTGGTAAACTTATGAAAGTATTGTAAGCGCACATGAAAGTTAGTTTAATTGATAAACCAACGTTTGGTAAGCGCTATAAAAATAGAATGATTAAATTTTAAAATATTTTGTTTACAATAGAACTACTGTACACTTGCCTTAATGGGAGTACTAACCGAAATACATGCGTTGTGCGAGAAGTAACTGGTAATCAATTCAATTATTAAATTATTAGCGGCAGATCCAGAAGGCTTCATCGGGTGCCATGGCAACCGCGAAAATAGTTGAGTGCAGTTCATAACCGGGCTGCCACCAGTAAAAATAAGGACCAGTGTCCGCACATCATATATTTACAAATGATTTCAAGAAGACAATGTTTACCAAAGTGATGTAAAAAAGGGCAAAAATGTTTTCACTTGTCAAATTTAAAACGCATACATGACACTAATTGGTCAATGATCTGCCAAATTTGACTGCTAAATAATGGGTCGTATAATCACTAAAAAAAAACACCCACAAATACCCTGGATCTGTTGCTGATTATATTACTTTTTCAATATTTGTGTGCTTTATAAAAAAAATGTACATTTGTAAATTTTGATTTCCAGTGTGAATTCTACTTATGTACCTGGTGAGGAATTGCATGCCATAAGTAATGATATACCTGCCAACTCTCACGCATTATGCGTGAGACTCGCGCATAATGTGTGAGTCTCGCGCATTGGGACCCATTTTGGACGTTTCATTTTTCTCACGCATTAACAGAAATCTCATAAATAGACAGTCATGAAAATAATTTTCTCTTCGACGAGCCAATATAGAGCAAAATATGGTAAAAACGACCCCAAAGCTGCGCAAATTTGCAGGAAATCGGCCCAAAAACTGGCAGATGGCGATTTTTTTGTTTTTGCTTGTCAGATCGAAGTTGTGGCCCATCACAGGCAACACATTTTGTCTCGCGCATTGACAGCAAAAAAAAGTTGGCAGGTATATAATGGCCGGGTTTTTGACCAATGAATTTAAACAAATTAACATGACGTTTTTTTTCAAGTAATTTGTAGTTTTATATCTTAAATTCCCTTCATCCCTTTTAAATTGAAAACACCTCCATCTGGTTTGCAAAGCAGGTGTGGATCCAACGGACCTGCCCCCCCCTCCCCCTTTTGAAACCAAAAAATAATGTTTTGCACAATTTTGGGGCGCTGAAAGTGCACCAGAGAGCATCTGTAGAGAAAAATTTCCCAGGCCCTATGCGGGCCCTGGACCCATGCCTATTGTTATCATTTTCTTTTCAAACCTTATTCCTGGGCTTGTCCAATTTGGCATTGGGCCCCCTCTTTCTATCTCCGCTGGATCCGCCCCTGCAAAATATATTTTACTTAGATATTGTTTGACTTAGGAACAGTCATATTAGGCGAGTTTTCATGTTGTTTATCACTCATTAATCTGCCCTGACCGCACCATTATTTTAGAATCATGTCTTAATATACTCAATTTACCTAAATTAAAATATTTGTATTTATAAATTAAATACAAAATATATATTTATAACCAGTAATATAAGTGTGCTTTATCAATTTTAAATACTTTTTAGGTATTTAAAATAACTAGTACATTAAAACCTACTAGTTATTTGATAATTTTAGATAATTATTACTGAACGACAGCTTTGCTAAGTATTACAATGATAACCAGTAACCTAATGGGCTTTTTTATGTTGACTACTTAACCTACTGGTTATCTGATAATTTTAGATAAAGATAACTGGATGACAGCTTTACTAAGTAAAATTCAAATATGTATTTATTGTTTGATATGAAAATATTTGTACACCTTAAATGTTATCAGTATTTTTATCAGTAAGCTGGGTGGTCACACTAGGTTTCGGGTCTGGTTTGGATTCTTAGCTTGTTGAAACCTACGCCTATATTTTTGTTGCACAAAATTACAACAGTACAGGGTATCAATGTAAACAAGTTAATTAATTTTGTTTTAATTTGTGCGTAAAACGTTTGTGGTGATATAATATTTTGTAATGTATATTGTAATTAAGAATTCTTGCCATGCACAATCATATTTTAATAGGGTTTTATTTTTTATGAACAATCAACACAATAACAAAGGTAGTTTCAATCCAGATAATTTTTTAGATCGAAAGGGCTAGCGATCCAAAAAATAAAATTGTTCTGTGGTAAAAAGTAGAGGCACGCAATAGACGTGCATGACCATGATCTTAAAATTTTATTTTGGATGGATCAGGTGTGATGCACCGAAAGACTGATTTTCTATTGATTTTTGAGTTGCGGTGAATTGAAAATTGTCAAAGTTTCAATAGGTTCAATTTGAATAATTTTTGATGTAACTCAACACAACTCAACGGTCGACAGAAAAAGCAGGCCATCGCACACTTGAGGAAAATCAAGCTTAGCTCAAATGGCCATGCGTATCACTTTGCTCCCAGTGTTGATTTTTTGTGAGAAATGTGCTACATCGGGAGCTTCATTCAACATTAATTTCTAATGTAAAAATGCTCTCTTAGATAAGAATGTATTGTACGATGTGCACTCTATTTTTGTACACCGATATCAATTTGGACACTGTAAAACCAGACAAGACAAGTTGACGCATTTCAGTGTTACTGTATCTTTTCTCTAAAACAAATGCATTTTCTGAAAAGTTGCGCAATTCATGAATTCCCGCCTTCTTTCGTACAGCCATTGAAATATCAGAAATCTGTCAACTTGTCTTTCATTCATTATTTTATAAATCTCAAAAATAAATTGAAGCAAAAAGTGCTTTTAGCAGTATAATGATGCCTACTTTAATTCAGTGAGAATTTTTAAGCACTTAGGGTGTTTGAAAAAGAATTGTGTACTTGTGTGTATCGTAATCGTGTATTTAAAAAATACTGTATATTAGTACTTCGTAATTTTTAATAAGCTATGTACTCTCTTAATGTAAAAGAGTGAAATATCACTCTATAGTGATCACTTCAGACCGTGAGTGAATTTCACTCTATAGTGTTCACTCAATAGCACGTTTAGTGATCACTTCATACCATGAGTGAATTTCACTCTATAGTGATCACTCGACCTCATTTAGTGATCACTTCATACCATGAGTGAATTTCACTCTATAGTGTTCACTCAATAGCACATTTAGTGATCACTTCCAACCATGAGTGAATTTCACTCTATAGTAATCACTCAACCTCATTTAGTGATCACTTCAGACCATGAGTGAATTTCACTCTATAGTGATCACTCGACCTCGTTTAGTGATCACTTTCGACCGTGAGTGAATTTCACTATATAGTGATCACTCAATAGCACGTTTAGTGATCACTTCAGACCGTGACTGAATTTCACTCTATAGTGATCACTCGACCTCATTTATTGATCACTTCAGACCGTGAGTGAATTTCACTATATAGTGCTTACACGATTACACGTTTAGTGATCACTTCAGACTGAGAGTGAATTTCACTCTAGCCCTATATTGGTTATTCGATAACATGTTTAGTTATAACTTCAAACTGTGAGTAAAACCCACTTTGACAACAGAGTGACCTTTAAAATTACTCCCTTCAGAGTAAAAGTCACTCTCTTAGAGTAGAAATATTTCACTCTCTTCAAAGAGTGACAATTTTTGATTAATATTTGATTAATTGGATTAAGTATAACATTAGACATTTTCAGGTGTACATTTGCTTGCGGTTAAGATCTAAAAAGTACAGGTATAGATTGTCAATTAAGTTTTAATGTTGATCACTAGAAGTGTTTGAAGCATAGCTGCATACATGCCAACATTAGTGAGGTTTCGCAAATTTATGAAATATGAAAACGGATACGTCACACCTCCATTTTTTAAATTTCACCTATGAATCGTTGATGGTCGTTCTAAAATACTGACCAACTGCGACAGATATTCAAGGTGTTCTATTCAAATGTTACAAGAATTTATGACGTATCCGTTTTCGTATTTCGTAAGGCTGCGAAACCTTACTATTGACGATAGATAAGACGGGAGAATCTTGCCACATCAAGAGTTGATTGATCCCCTTACCCCGAGAGCAAGGTTGAGTAAACAGGAGTCTCCTGGCTAAAATGGGAGTGGTGGCATGTATGCAGATGTATCACCTGTATCACAGTATATTCCCTAAGTGATACCACGAAGATACACTTGCACAAAAATAAGAAAGGCAAAAATGTGGATGCTCCTGTTTTTAGGCCAGTGCACACTGGACGTGAACAGTTGACTATGGATCAGCTCTTTGCGAATTCATTCGCGAGCCTTCGTTTCAGCCACACATGTCATATTTTGATAATGTGCACTGGTCTAATCACTGTACAGGTATGTTGTGTCTTTTCACAGATTTATACACCCGTAACAGCTCGTATTTCTTTGTGGTGTCATTGATAATACATTTGTAAAGCATCAGTTTGTGGTGCTTAGCTTTAAAGTATGTACTTCGTATTCAAATTTTAATTGCAGTGACCAACATTTGTACCTCATAATTGACGTCCAGTGTTGCTTAAGCTTTATGATCTTTGTTGCCTTTGGTACATAACCACATGATTTCCATCAATGTCCTATTAGGTCGCAATCCCATTACAGGCAAACATGTACATGATACAGAAACTAAGTCTCTTAACAAGATATGAGTGGTGGTTTGTTTGCTTTTTAGAAAAGAGTGTCTGGTATTAGACCAGAATTGAACCCAATTTATCAGCTAAACCACAAAGCCACAGCTCCACATTATGTCATTTATATACAGTGTATTATTTTTGTGTGTAGATTTATTTTACTTACTGTACAGTACTTTAATTTCTGCCCATGTGTATTTTCAATCAACAAGGGTGTTTACACTGCGTTCTTGTGTGCATAAGAATTGTGACATCACAGTAGCGATGCGGTATCTATTTGTTTTTAGACAGAAATGTGTAGCCTATGTTCGTGAGAAATCTTCACACATGTGGACGTGAAAATGTGAATTTAGTATAATGGGATATATTTGACAGTAGATGTAGCATAACAAATGTTTGATTATTCATTTAGCATGTGATTTGGTGTGTAATTTGCATGGTGACATAAACGTATATAAATTTTCTTTTTCTTTTCGACTTCTTACAGTCACTGTTGTTATTAATAGTAAAAGTGACATCACAATGTGATACGCTGATGATTAATGAATGTCTTCATTTAAAAACTTTTTTTTGCAAATGAGTTAAATTTATATGTAATGTAGGCCTAAACTCTGGAGATTGAAATCAAATTAAAATATTTGAATTAAATTCTCTAAGTGCTAGAACATGTTTATTATTGTGTAATGATTTATTTACTGTTTGTATACTATAAAGCAATGGTAGCATAAAAAAAACATTAAATACTGTAATCATGCGCACAAATGCCCGGACATATAAAAAGTGTCAGTGGCCGTGTTTCCACAGATGCGATAAAATATCATCCAATCAAATCAGTTTTAAAAAAGGAACTGCGTAAACTCAATGAAGACCATAATGCATTGTAAGTCCACTAACTTCCGGTGTTTTTGGCGATTTCTGTTTTCCTCGCGTGGCACCCCATTGGCACCGATGTGAAATCCCTGCAAAAACAAGATCAAGGTTGTCCTCCGTGTTAAAGGTAAAAAATTATCACATGTATAATTATCGTTAAACACCTGTGTCTGCAGCACTTTTATCGAATAAATTTTATCGCAATAATGTATCGGATAATTTTTTCCTGCAGAAACACGGCCAGCGACACAAGGGAAGAGGCACGCACATTCATGTACAGAAAGGCACTTTCTATGGACCCACTCTTATTTGTTAATAAATCCCTGTGTGTGCACTTCTTGTGTCTCATACAGCTTTCTGTATGCGTGCATAATGGTGTGTACCTTTTCGTGGTGTCACTGATGCGACATTATCAGGGGCACTTATTAAAAGAGTGGAAATTTAGGAGCACTTATTAAGTGAGTGGAAACTGAGGGGCGCTTATTTAAAAAGTTGGAATTTAGGGACACATCTTAAAAGACTGGAATTTAAGGTTTGCCTAATGAAAGAGTGGAAATTGAAAGATGCTCATTAAGAGTGGAAATTAAGGCATGCTTCTTAAAAGAGTGGAAATTGAGAAGCACTTAATAAAAGAGTGGAAATTGAAGGGCACTTATTAAAAGACTGGAAATTGAGGAGCACTTATTAAAAGAGTTGAAATTGGAGGCACTTTTTAAAATAGCGGAAATTGAGGGCGCTTACTAAAAGAGCAGAAAATGAGGTGCGCATTTTAAAGTGGAAATTGAAGGGCACTTATTAAAAGAAAGGAAATTGAGGGGCACTTATTAAAAGAGTTGAAATTGGAGGCACTTTTTAAAATAGTGGAAATTGAGGAAGCTTACTAAAAGAGTAGAAAATGAGGGGCGCATTTTAAAGTGGAAATTGAGGGCATTATTAAAAGAGTGTAAATTGAGGGGCACTTATTAAAAGAGAAATTGAGGGGCACTTTTTAAAAGAAAAGAAATTGACGCCACAGGGGAAATTTAATTTAGGGGCACTTACTAAACAAGTTGAAATTGAGGGGCACTTATTAAAGCAGTGGATATTGAATGCGCTTATTAAAAAGAGTAGAAATTTAGGGAAGCTTATTAAAAGTGTTGAAATTGAGGGAAGCTTATTAAAAGAATGGGAATTGAGGGCGCTTTTTAATAGTGAAAATTTAGTGGTGCTTACTATACGAGTGGAAATTCAGGGACGTTTATTAAAGAGTGGAAATTGAGGGGCACTGATTAAAATGGTAGAGATTGCGAAAATTTTAAAAGAGTGGAAATTGAGGGGTGTTTATTAAAAATGTGGAAATTTAGAGGCAATGATTAAAACAGTGGAAATTGAGAACATTTTAAAATAGTGGAAATTGAGGGGTGTTTATTAAAAGTGTGGAAACTGAGGGGCACTGATTAAAAGGGTAAAGACTGAGAACATATTAGAAGAGTGGAAATTGAGGGGTGTTTATTAAAAGAGTGGAAATTGAGGCGCCCTTATATCAAAGTGAAAATTGAGAGATGCTTATTAAAAGAGTGTAAATTGAGGGGCACTGATTAAAAGAGTAAATATTGAGAACATAATAAAAGAGTGGAAATTGAGGGATGTTTATTAAAAGAGTGGAAATTGAGGGGAGCTTACTAAAAAGTGGAAATTGAGGGCGCTTATATCAAAGTAGAAATTGAGAGATGGTTATTAAAAGAGGGTAAATTGAGGGCACTTATTAAAAGATTGGAAATTGAGCGGTACTTATTAAATGAGTGGACATTGAGGGGTGCTTATTAAAAGAGTGGAAATTTGGGGCACTTTTTAAATTAGTTGAAATTGAGGGCACTTACTAAAAGAGTAGGGATTGACGAGTACTTACTATAACGTGGAAATTGAGGGTCGCTTACTAAAGGAGTGGATAATAAGGGGCGCTAATTAAATTGGAAATTGAGGGCCTAATTAAAAGTGGAAATTGAGGAGCACTTATTAAAAGAGTGGAAATTGAGGGGCACCTTCTAAAAGAGTGGAAATTGAGAGGGGCGCTTATTAAAAGAGTGGAAATTGAAGGGCACTTATTAAAAGAGTGGAAAGTGGAGAGGGGGGGGGGTTATTGAAAGAGTGGAAATAGAGGAGCGCATATTAAAATTGTGGAAATTGAAAGGTGCATATTAAGGGGAAATTGAGGAGAGCTTAATAAAGAGTTGAAATTGACGGCGCTTATTAAAAGAGTGGAAATTCAGGGCACTTATTAAAAGAGTGAAAATTGGGGTACTTATTAAAAGAGTGGACAATGAGAAACACTTATTAAATGAGTGGAAATTGAGGGGCGCTTATGAAAGGAGTGGAAGTTAAGGGGCATTTATTAAAGAGTGGAAATTGAGAGGTGCTTATTACTAAAAGAGTGGACATTGAGCGGCGCTTATTAAATGAGTAGAAATTGAGGGTGCTTATTAAACGAGTGGAAATTGAGGGGCACCTATTAAAAGAGGAGGAATTGAGGGGAACTTTTAAAAGAGTGAAAATTGAGGGACGCTTATTAAAAGAATATAAATTGAGAGGTGCTTATTAAAGGAGTGGAAATTGAGGGCACTTATTAAAGAGTGGAAATTGAGTGGTGTTTATTAATGGAGTGGGAATTGAGGGCAATTATTAAAAGTGCGGAATTTAAGGGGTACTTGCTAAAAGAGTGGAATTTGAGGGGCGCTTATTAAAAGAGTGGAAATTGAGGGAAACTTATTAAAAATAGAGTAAATTGAGGGGCACTTATTTATAGAGTGGAAATTGAGGGGTGCTTTAAAAGAGTGGAATTTGAGGGCACTTATTAAAACAGTGGAAATTAAGGGGCACTTAATAAAAGAGCGGAAATTGAGAGCACTTATTAAAAGAGTGGAAAGTGAGGAGCACGTATTTTTTTAAAAGTAAAAATTGAGGGGTACTTATTAAAAGAGTAGAAATTGAGGGGCAAATTGAGGGGCGCTTATTAAAAGAGTGGAAATTGAAGGCGCTTGTTAAAAGATTGGAGATTGAGAGGGTGCTTACCAAAAGAGTGGAAATTGAGGGGCTCTTTTTAAAATATGGAATTAAGGGAAACTTGTTAAAAGAGTTGAAGTTGAGGGGTTGCTTATTAAAAGAGTGGAAATTGAGAGCGCTTATGTAAAAAGTGGAAATTGAGGGAAGCTTATTAAAAAAGTGGAAATTTATTGGTGCTTAATAAAAAAAACATGGAAATTGGGGCACTTATCAAAGGAGTAGAATTGAGGGGAGCCTATTAAAAGAGTGAACATTGAGGGGCACTTATTAAAAAAGTGGAAACTGAGTGGGGCCTAAAGAACTTTATTGAAATTTAAGGAAGTTTTTAATAAAAATTAAGCATATGATACTATGACAAATTGATTGGGGACTGCATAACTGGCTGATACAATGGACGGACAAACTAGGGGTTAAATCCCGAATTTGGTTTATTTATTTATTCATTATTTATTATTATTATTGATTAAACTATATTTCACGAGGGTGACTCATCCAGCATGAGCTGATTATGAGGGGCCCTCAAAAATATAAACTTATATACATATATACAAAACTAACATAAATATAATTACAAAAATATACATAAATGTACAATTAAATATCAGTAATAATAATATCATTTTAAAATTTAATCAAATAAAAAAAAATAAAATTGATTCATTGTTGAACATGAAAGATTTTAGTTTAGGCCCTAATTTTAAAATTGAAGAATGTATGAGAATATCTAATGGAAGTGTCTAATGTATTAAAATATTTAGGTCTTTTGTAACTAAAGGAATTTTTCAAGATTTCGCACTCGGGTCTTGGAACGAGAAGGTCTCCCCTGAAGAGTTGTCTTGTATTCATTATACATGCTAAGAAGGGCTTGCAATAACCATGGAGGAACAGGTTCCATGGAGGAACAGGTTCCATGGAGGAACAGGTTCCATGGAGGAACAGGTTCCATGGAGGAACAGGTCAGACTTTGTCTTCATATATGAAGCCGTTGAGCATCTGTTTTTATTAGTCAATTATTATTAAAGCCAACAATTTTTTCCGTGGTCAATTTTAATAGGGGAGGGGTACCGGGTGGCTTCACTCTGTTAAACCCATCCCCACCCCCACACCCACCGCCACTGGCATGTATACAATGGCAAAGAAAAAAAACTAAAGGGAACTCAGGTATTTATCTCGCTCCTCCTTTCGGATATAATGATTATTAATATTATAAAATATATCAATATAATTAACAATGTTTATAAAACGAAAATATTCAGCAAGAATTGGTCCCTTAAAGACGCCCCTGAGGCCATTTCCGGACATCTAAAGACCAAAACTTCTCGGGGAGCATGCCTCCGAACCTCCTAAAACATTGACTCTCTACCGCCACCCCTCTTTCCAGATCCCCACCCCTTTTCCAAAATTCTGCATCCGCCCCTGCATTATTCTGAAGTTTACTTATCTCCGAACCAACCATGATGGAAATAGCTTCACTTTCGATCATGGACAGGTGCAAGATTCTAAAATGTTTTCACCACGGCATACCATAAAGAAATTTAAATGTGTCTGTCGTTTTCTGGGGTAAATGTTTAAATTGGAACACTTTCAATTATTTTTTTTTTGGGGGGGGGAAGGGTCGGGGTGTAAGAGTGCCATTACCGAACATCTAGAAGTGCAATATTCGAATTTTTCTTAGCGCCTAGTCAGTCCCGTTGGCGGGGAAAAGGTATAGGCACTGCGCGTGCAACCACGCTCACGCTTACCCTAAACATGAATCGGCATCTTATCAACGAGTGCCCTCAAACGGTCCTGGTTACGGACTTGAAGGGTACCACATTAAAAGTGGTGTAGGCCTACTATTAAAAACTAACTTCAACCCAATAGCTGTCGTACATTACCCCCATTATATGGTCATTTTATAGAGGTCCATATTGAAAAAAAAATGTAGATTCTTTAGTTCGGGTCTGTTTTCCCGTTCAAAATGATAAATCGAGTTAAATTGTGACACTTCGAAAAGCTTATTTCATGGATCATGTTCTGTTTGGAATCTCTCACTTTGTCTTTCTTAATTAATTATTCATGGTCATCAAAAATTCGCGCTGATCTAATGTGTATTTAGCATATAAAAACAACGCAAATTTTTCCAGGGCCTTTGGCCATGGTCTGTCTTTCTAAAGAGCTTATGTGTCAGTATGTAATTAACCCCGATCGGGGGCCCTCGGTGCCCCCCTGGCCCCAGCATAAGTTACTCGCTTCGCTCGCAGGTCTGACCAGGCGCGGATCCAAGGTGAGAGGGGGAACCAACAGACCCCCCCCCCTTTTTTAAAACCGAAAAATATATTTTTGCACAATTTTGGGGCGCTAAAATAGCACCAGAGCGCATATTTCATGTGAAACTCAGAAGTCCTTAATGAGATACAGATTTTTGAATATTTAAAAAGTGGGCACGAATGTGGTCTAGGTGTACAGACCCACTTTTTAAATATTAAAAAATCTTTATCTCTATTTAAATTTTAAAAGTCACTGACCATGCCCACTTTCGTGCCCAATTTTTTAAATATTCAAAAATCTGTATCTCTATTTAAATTTTCTCTACACCTGCTAATTATTAAAAAAAAGTCACTATAATATAAAATGGCCACGCCCACTTTCGTGCCCAATTTTTAAATGTTAAAAAATCTGTATCGCATTAACGACTTCTGAGTTGCACATGAATATTATGCTCTATGTGTCTTTAAAAAATCTGTTGTACAATATATCAACAATAATTTGAAACTCAAACTTCCCCTTTAAAACATCATACCTGGGCTTGTCCAACTTGGCATTGGGCCCCCTCTTTCTAGCTCCACTGGATCCGCCCCTGCTGACCCCTACCTTTCATTGTACCCTGGCTGCGCCCTGGTCGGAACTCTCAAACTTTCAAACTCTCGAAGTTTTCATGGTCATACGAAGTCAGGCTTATCTGGAATTTTTAACATTCTGATGGACACTAAACATGTAAAATAACGCAATTTTCAGGGTCCTTCGACCGCTGGACCCTTCGCTTCGCAAGCCCCACCCTCCTTCATTATATCCCGGCTGCGCCCATGAAAACATTTTAAAATTGCTTAAGCCCGATAGCCCAAAATCTTCAAAATCATGGTCTGTCTTTTATTATATTAAATGTTCCATTTTTCTCGATTGTTAGGTTAAATGCATAAAATTAGAACGAAAATAACAAATTGCAGTAATTCACTCACAACCGTACTACAGTAAACGCGAGTGTGTTGTCATGAACGCCCGCGTTTTCGTATACGCGCGTTGCTCTGAAACGCTATACGCGTGCGTTCATGGCAACACTCTGCTTTGTTACCGCAGTGTCAAAAGGGTAAGGGATCATGTCAAAATTATAGTACTCCAGTTACTGCAGTAATCAGATGTTGACAGACAATAGGAATAAGTTAAC
>JAOTQE010062810.1:0-18299 GCA_025631205.1 Nesometra sesokonis | reverse complement strand
TTTTTTAACGTCGAAAGTGACCCCTTTTCCTGTCGATCGTTGTAAAAATCATCATTTTTCAAAATTAACGATCGAAAACGCCGATTCAAATTGCCGTTTTTAGAATTAACGATCGACAGGAAAAAAGGCTTTACAAAAGTTAAAAATCAAATGCAGTTACAAGACTAGAGTTTGTTTTGTTTATAAATAAATGTTTAGATGAGATTGGAAAATGGATCAATTTGCAAAGTACAAAAAGTATGGTAGTTATACAAGCAACTAAATATTTTGAAGTAATGACTGTTGTGAAACATTGGGTTTATGAGTTTATGTATTTAGTTTATGACTTTTAGTATCAAATTAAATCTGCTTACTTTAACACATGTAAACTCTAATTACTGTATATTATGAGTATATGACTACTTTTAGTATCAACTCTAATTACTGTATAATTAACTAATTTTCGTATTAATATACAGAGTTAATTATTAAGATTTACCTTGATGTGGTAGGCAGACTTCACCTTCTTCAACATAGCCTGGAATGCAGTCACAGCTGTATGTACCTGGTTCATTAACACAATTTGAGAATTCTGGGCATTCAGCATCATTCGTTTCACATTCATTGACATCTTAAAAAAATACAAGTTTGTGGACATTAAAAAAATGGAAAAACAATTGACAGGAAAGATGTCATTCTCTACATTATGACACAAACAGTTAAGAAAAGTGTGGTTTTTTTAGGTCAATGTTTTATAAATTTTCATCATCATCAACATCATAGATATACAATTAACTACAACTTCCAAAAACAATATCAATAAAAAATGTCTCAGTTTTTGATTAAGGTAAAGTTGGATCTGTGAAACTGGTGCTTGCAAAGTGTTGTTACCATCACTTTATGAGCAATTCTTAAAAGCTTATTTTTTAATTAAGGTGAAGTTGGACCTGTGAAACTGGTACTTACAAAGTGTTGTTACCAGTACTTTGTGAGCAATTCTTAAAAGCTTATTTTTTGATTAAGGTGAAGTTGGACCTATGAAACTGGTACTTGCAAAGTGTTGTTATATGTACTTTGTGAGAAATTCTTAAAAGCTATTTTTTAATTAAGGTGAAGTTGGACCTATGGAACTGGTACTTGCAAAGTGTTGTTACCAGTACTTTGTGGTCAATTCTCAAAAGCTTTATTTTTTGGGGGCAAATTCAACTCTCCAAAAATCAACACTCTGGAGAAGCAAATAGCTAAACATGATCTTTTTTGAAGTTCCAAAAAGTTAAAAAGCAATGTCAATATATGTAAATCTCACTCTCTACCCAGAAAACTGAACAAACTGGATTGATGTAAGAGGTTGAAGGACAAACCCACTATAGCACATGTAAAATGGTTGGCGTTGTCAGGTAATGCTGTTTCAAGGAAGCAAAGGACATTAATTTGGATAGTGTCCAAGTATTTTTGCTGTTGTGTATTTGAATTTTAAAACATTTTAATTTGAAATGACCATTACAATTATTGCAATAATGTTATCCTATTAGCTCTTCCATATTGTTCTGTTTAAAAACTCTCATCGTTTAACTGTACAAAACAATAAACAGTGAGGTGTGATTAAAACTTCAAACTAACCATGTTTGGTTCATACCAACATAACCTTAGCAAACCATGTTATGTTCCATATCTGTTATACTAGTGGTAATAGTAAAAATAGTGAAAGACAGCTTTTATCCCAAAAAATAAAAATGAACACAAAAATATTTCATATAAAAATTCATACAAATAAAAAACCATAATACTATAGACATGAACAATTTATAAACACATTTGGGAAAGTGAAAAGTGACTTAATATCTTCTGGAAATGTACCAACGACATTACCTATACAAACATCACCATCTTCTTCAAATCTAAAACCGTCATAACATTCACATTCATGGCTGCCTTCTAAGTTAATACACTCAGCATTAATGTCACATCCATAACCTTCAACACACTCATTGATATCTGAAGAAGAAATTATTCAATAAAATGTTCAACACGAATTGTGGTTATAATGAATATAATAATGTAAATAAGGTAGTAAATGTTAACTGAAGAAACCAATGTTTTTAATTTTTTATTCAATAGCAGACTATTAAATAAAAGTTCAACAAAAATACTGGTTATACTAAATACACAAATATTAATATAATAATGTAGTAATTCTTAACGGATTAAATCATTGTCCATTCAAAAGCACTTGATTTTTGTAAGCTGCTGCCTAGCAGCCTATGTTATTTCCTAAATTTGCTACTTGTGTTTAAATACTATTTGTTTCTAAACAAAGTGGCGCTGTAGCTTGGTGGTTAGCATGCTTGTCTTCCAATCCCGAGGTCCTGGGTTCTAATCTGGCTGAAGGCTAGGCTGGTTCCCACAATTTAACAATGCCACTCCCCAAGCCTTATAATGAGACTTGGTTTAAAGCATGGCATAGATCTCATCCTGAAAGTGGCGAGTGAACTTGGTGTTGAATGTGACACGAAATTAAAAAAAATTATTTTTTTTCCAAAATATTATATAGTTTTTAAACTCTCAACATATTTCTTTAGAATAACACATATTCATCTTTAGAAGATGTGTGTAAGACCAATCTGGTGATGTTTATATCTACTGAATGCACCATTTTTACACCAACTTTGCTAATACAACACAATCTCTTTTGCTTCTACTTAAACTCACAATTTGAAATTGGTGGTAAAATGTCAATTTGAATTCAATTTGAATTTTTATTTGCTACAGATGCCATCAAGGCAAAAACTTTACATGTGGTTCAAGAATTACTTGATAGGTATACTCCAGAGGAGCCGAATCCAGTCCCTTCCTATCTACTCTGTGGTTCTTCAAAGACTCATAATTAGGAATAATCATAAATATTTATATTAACAATAGTCCATAGTGTTTTGTACCTTCTCACGACCTTAAATATTATACACATACATGAAATAGTAAAACAGCTGAGAAAAGTCTTCCGTTACATTCAACTATTGCCGTTTATATCATACAACACAGCCACTAACACAAACCGATATCGTAATTCATTCACTGCGAGGGGAAATCGTCATTTTTAATATTGCAATGTAAATTCTTGTTTATTTTTATATGTAATAAGATGTAACTAAAAATTCATGTTATTGGCCTTTGGCTGTTAGATGGTTGTGAAATAAAATAAAATAAATAAATAAATTTATTTGTTTAGACATCTACTGTAATTAAACAAACAAAAAAAAAACTCCAGGAGATGCCAAAATCTTATTAACTGATATGGTCAAAGAAATATAAATGGTAAAAGAAATATGTACCTTCACAGTTTACAAAACCATCACCGGCAAAACCAGCTGAACAATGACAACCATGAACACCATCTCTAGCTTCACAGACAGCATCATCATGACATGTTATATCAACACACATTATGTTGCCTTCTGCATAACATTCACATTGGCGACTACAGTCCCCAGTTGTCCACATTTCTTCAATCTGAAATAATCAATGTTAAGCAATTTTAATCCAACATATATTTATTTTATTATAAAAATAATCCAACTACATTAAAGGCCCATTCCTTCCAAGGTCTCAAAAAAAATAAAATTTCATTATATTGTATTCAAATCTACAAAAATAAGACCGAACTGCCATATTTATGTCATTTTATTACTTCCAAGCATAAACAAAAATGCAAAATGAGAAAATTCCATTTTTTGGGTAGATCCTAAAAAATAAAGTGGATAAATCTGTATTAGCTTTGCTTCTGTGAAGAGTCTAAATCCAGTAACTAATGGTGAGCTTGCTCATGCATATCACATGCAAAAACGGCACTTATTATGGAGAGAATAGCCTAGGTTTTATTTGGGCAAATACGATCTACAGCCTATTAACTTAGCAAAAGGGAATTATCTAGGAAGAATATGATAATTATTAGCTTTTAAATAATCAAAAAAAAAATTAAAAAGTACACAAGTAATTAATCCTGTTTATTATTTTAAAAATAATAAACGGATAAATTTCCAAAAAAAATTGTTTTTGGTGGATTTTGGAAAGGAATGCTCTTTAAAACTAGCTGGTTCAATATTGTATTAGTTTGTTTACAATGTATTTGCAAAGTCTAGAATTAACTTGCAAAAACCATCTATTACCAACAAATGTATTATGTAATCTAACTTCAAGCAGCCTTTAATCATTTGTTTTTAACTCATTTTTAAACACATGTAATATTCAGTATTATCATTAACATTCATAAATACAGTTTTAACATTATTTAGAGTTTAACTTCATTATATAAATGGTCAAGCTTACTTCATAGTATGTTCCGAACTCATCTTGGCAACCGCACTGATCATGTGGGATACATTTGGTACCACTCAATACATATCCCTCCTCGCATTCACAACCCTCAACACTATTGTCTTGGCATTGATCTTCAGGAATGTTTGTTACACAAGTCTCAGGACATGCGGTAACATTCATTGCATATCGACTATGTGCTGGACATTCAAAAGCTAAAGCAAAGATAAAAATATGTTAAAAAATATTTAAATTCACAAGCAATTAATATTAACATTTCCTTACTGATAATTAAAAAACAGGCAAATCTCTATATAAAACTTTAATGTAATTTACAAAAAAATCACTATGCATTATGATAAAAAAACCCCCATATTTATCGATTTAAATTATCCACGGAATACAATTAATAAATATTTTAAGTACAAAAATAAACAAAAAAACAATAAGATAAGATAGAAGTAGTACTATAGGTTGATGGATAATGAGCTTTCCTGCCAATCTAGAAGGCCAGGGTTCAAACCTGTCCAATGTTAGGATTACTTTCACAACTGCCAAAGAACTAAGCCTCATAATGAGACTTAGTTTGTAAGCATGATATAGTATCCCGTAATTGGCGAGTCACTTGCTGGTTGTGTGAATACAATTTTAAACAATATTAGGTCATTTTGTTTTTAAAGGACAATGAAGGTAAAGAAATGACGCAAGTGATTTTAAGTTGTTGAACATTACACCATACAAAGAAAAAAACATAGCAACAGTAATCTTCATCATAGTCAGTAGAATGTCTTCATATACAAATATATAGTACTGATGTTGGCACTAAAATGTATTTATGTAAACATTTGAAATAAAGACATATAAACGTTATATATTCACAATACAAGTAAACTGCATGCACATTACATTTATCAAGTCCCATATGCTTCAACTATTTACATGCAACATCAAATTATTTCATTATATTCTTGTGAGTAAACCAATGTAGATACATACATGCCCTTCAAACATTGGGCAACAAATTGTTACGGATGTTCTGAGGATTTCAACAATCAACAATTTTCTATCCAGACAACAGTAAAATGAATTTCACTGTTCGTTGTTCTATCTAATGTAAATTTAATATTTCATGTTAATTTAAAATAGCCAAAGTACATTTTTGGGGGGTTAGGCAGTCTTTTAGTTTAATCTTTTCTTTGTAGAATACTTTGTTGCTTTGGAGTTTTCAGTATGATCTGATGTATATATTAGTATCTATATTTGATATTGGTTTTTTGATGTCACTTGTAATCTACATTTTGATTTTATTTTTTAATCATTTTTATGTAAAAAAAAAAACATTAAAATGCATTTTTCTGTGAATATTAAATATATCACTATGAATGAAACTACCAGTCCAAATTGTTGAGGGCAGTAGAAAAAATTAGCAGTTGCAAATATAATAGTCAGATGAAATTCATTCTTCAACATTTATAATTTTCAAGCACATATATACTTTGGTTTATATACAAGAATATATTCTTACTATTATTTACATGCAATTCATCTATTATAGACAAATAACTGTATAATCTCTATACACTATGCTTATTATAAAACAAAACATGTTCACACTGCACATTAAAATGAAAACACTACTACAGAATATACAATGTATACAATAAAGTGTCTGAGGGTAGAGGATGGTCACTTATAAATCTGGAAAGAAAAATAAAAACAGATAAACGATGTCAAACAATGTTATGAAATAAATATGTAATGTAACAACAATTAACACATTTAATTTATCAAACAAAACTAAACTATATGCAATACTTATAATTATATTTCTGTTGTAGTTAATATTGTAAAGCCCTTTATTTTCACAACCCAAATTCCCGCAACATTTCAGACAAAACATCATTTCCATAAATTGAGAAGAGAAATTTACGAAAATCATTACATTTTGCCATATTTTTTTTGTAAGTGAAATACATGGTTACTTCTACTTTTTTTTTTTTATCTCTGTTCAAGTTATTGAACCTCACTACAGGTTTTACAAGAACTGTGTAGATAATTCTTAAAAGTATTGTCTCTGTTATCAGTGAATGGATGTTTCTCAAAAAGAATATAAAGTACTATAAATTGAATGAATTAATGGAAGGTTTTTATTTTTTAAGTTAGACCAGGGTTTCCTTATACCTAGAAAACAAAATAGAAAATTGAAATAAGACTAAATTACTAATAGGAAATAGGATTTTGGAAATTTAAACAAGAACTGTAATTTACAACTAATAGGGATTAGGATTTTGGAACATTTACTGAATTATTGCAATGACAGAATGTAACTGGGTCTGAAAAATTAGTCCTCCGGTTCCATAACATGATATCCATAGGTAGTAATACTGATGAAAAAATGCTAATACAATACAACAAGTATCCCAAGACCAGACTAAACAAGAATTGATAATAAATTTTGAATAATTTTAGAGTGTGATTAATTATTTTCCACAATAAATGTACAGCATCCCTTAATTTCACTGATTTGCATGTCGATGCAGTTTGGAAGTGGATAGTGAAGTGATTTTTAAGCTGCAAGCTGGAGTTTTGACATAACAAATGTACTTTAAATATTTATACGATTGGTTGTTCATTTCTCCCATTTTTTATGCCGATGTATTACAAATATATATACCGTATATATTTTGTTATGTCATTGGGGGAATTTAAACAGCGGAGAAAGAGGATGTTTGTGGAGGTATGCAATCTCGTAGTGATCTCTAGTTGCTTTATAAAGTACCAATAAATAAAGGGTTGGAAAAATAAAAGGCTTTAATAAGGTGATTAGCATATACATTATACATATAAGACATGTTACATTGTGGTCATATAGTAAAATCAATTAATTGATTTTGAGAATAGAATATCATAGATGTACAGAAGCATAAAACTAATTTTAGGTATGAATGGAAAAATTATCAAAAATGAAAGAGAGGGGAGATACATCAAATAAAAATAAACTGAAGGCTAAGTCAGACAGTGTCATATGATGAGCTTCCAACATGATGTTTCTTCAGGTTGACTCCAACGTGATTGCAAATTACATGGGGTTGTCTGAGTTTAGACATTGGGGCAGATGAACTGTCATAATTTGGATTGGCACTACCAACTGTTTATCAAGCGAGGACTCTGGTCGTACAACACAGTGTGAGTCAGCCTTTATAAAATAACTTTTAATAAATTGTAATAAATATATCTTACAACAAAAGTCTTCTGTTCTGAATGAGTGACGAAATTGTACTCCCTGCTCAATACAATATTGGAAATATTCTTCCAAGTCATTGCAAATCATTTCATCTCCACCAATCAGGCACAAATCATAAACACAGGATTCAAAGAAACTTTCAGGTTCAATGACTGGATGACATGGTGCAAATATACCATTTGGGTCGGATATCTTGCCACAGAGTTCATTAGAACGGTATGCTGCTGAAGAAGCTTCATCACATACTGGGTCTGGCTCAGTGTCAATATAGCAACTGTTTGAATAATTTAATCTTTAATTACACTTCAAGTTAATTACGATTGAAGAATGATTGGTTTCTTGCCCTACTTTGCAAGTTTTTGTTGTGTTTGTCAGATATCTATTATTTAACAGGCACTTAATGGTAGGTGCATGATAAATTGGGGGGGGGGGAGAGCAGGCACATGTCATTTTGACAATTCCCTCTCAACCCACCCCTGCATTTCATCACATGATAAAATGATAATATCGATCTATTTATCACAGTGTATCATTTGTGAGAGTTAAGCTTCTAATAGTAACCACATTACTCTTGTAGTAACCCCTCTTTATTAATAACCATATCATAATCATAAAAGGTAATCTAATAACCCACTACTCTAATAGTATCCCATGGGGTTACTATCAGAATGTTAAACCTATTTCTTAAGAAAAAGCATTTTTTTTTTTTTTTTTTTTTTCTTTCAGTTAATTAATAAAGCTAAATCAACAAAATACAGTATGTTTTCTTGTGATGTACTGTATTTATTCATTTCTAGGTACTGTATAGTGATGCAAAAAGTTGGGTGGTCACTTATACTATTTCAAGTGCCTAGATTAGGCTTAGTAATATTAATAGAGTAGATACTCTCTAATATACAGATTTCAGAAAACTGCAGTGTTAAAATTAGACAATAAAAATGATTTAGGATAAGTGACGCAATATATAACATAATTTTTTTTGTTAAAGATGTTCAGATTTTATGCTGCGTATAGTATAGCATATCATATTGTAGCTGACTTTGTGAATTTCAAATCTTAAAATTAAAGTTAGGAACAAAATTGAAGTAAAGCATAAATAAATAGTTTCCTACCTTTCGTCAACATTCCAGCTATTACCCCAAGACTTGCTGTCAGATGCTTGCAATAAGTTAGGCATAATGCGATCATTTTCTGGATCCCCATCTGCATTGCCACACAGTCCACCAGTTTTATTAAAATATTCATCACCTACACCAGCCTGTACACGCGAGTTGCCGTCATACTTCACCCAGAAATCTAGGTCTGACGTTAGCAGAATGTTTCCTCCAACAAATTCTATGAACAGACCTTCAGTGGGGTTTGATGGAAGTGTTGTCTCGACCCCATTTAACTGAAAGTTAATTCAAAGTATATTACAATGTTTGTATATTATATATTTTCTACTATATATTGTGATCCTAACATGTTATGTAAACACTGCCATTAATAAATGCTAAAATTCAATATTTTAGAATTTATACCTTACAAAATCCTTTCACTGTGCAGTGTTATTCACATTTCTATGTGGGACATGTTTGTAAATAAATTAAATATTTTTAAATAAATGGACTTGAATCTTACCAAAAGTGTACTACCCCGGTTCATTTGTATTGTTAGACCATCAACTTCCACTACTACATATTCAGATAATGAGACACGAGTTCTTCCATTTCTAAATTGATTTTTGACAGTTACTGTAAACAAAGGTTCTTCATGTAGCAAGTCCAAAAGGAAAGTGTATGAGCAGTTGCCCTGGAAATCTTGACGGCGACCATCAAATGACTTGTAATGGGGATCACCAAAACCATTGCATACAAGATCTTATTGAGAAAAAATGCATCAATTAGTGCCTAGAATAAAAGCGTCTGTGACGTTCATTTTAATATTTACTTTAATCAGTGTGTTCCACAGCCAATCATCACCACCATCATCATCATCATCATCAATGGCTGACTCCTTGAGACCTTTTTGATCATTTTCGTCACTTGAAATTCGCTTCCCAATTGGCTACAAAGTACCAAAAGGTACTGGGTGTGGAAAACAGGATTTCTTGCCTCGAACAAGACATCCATTCATAAACGCCGCCTATATAAAGAGAGACTATCTAAAGTGCGGCTCAAAAATTGTTTCCGAAAATAATATAAGAAGTATGTGTTTATACATAATTTGGGAACACTAATCATCAGAGGGTAATTAATGTCCCAGGAGCCTATCACATTTCATAAATTTGAATTTTCTCTGTATGATATGAAGGTCAACAGGCATCCTAACGAGGCACCTAATTACATCAAACCAAGGTTTGGACAACAACATTAATCACATTCATGTTACATGCATGATGCGCAGATCCAGGGGGCACCCGACCCAGTCCTGACTAGTACCGGTAAAAATTGCCTTTCAGATATCTAGTAAACTCATCTATTTTGAAAATTATCCTTAGGAGGAGCCCTGACCTTCTAGAGACATATTCAGCATGAAATTTGTCATCGGGCCCTCTATTTGGCATCTGGCCTTCTATTTGGCATCCGGCCTCTCTATCCAGCTATGCTGGATCCGCCCCTGTGTTAGACTTTTTAAATTAGTCATTTTTACCCAAATCTTTCTATAACAATACGTTTTCAATCTTTCCTATCCTATATTCCTACCAACTTGGCCTATTTTGGAGTATGAGAGCTCTAAGTGAATATTAAAATACAATTTTTTACTTAAACATGCCTCAAAATTTCAGAGGGTAGCCTTTATATATTGATTTTGCAAAAAGAAAGCATGATTAAATTACTATCATTATGAAAATTGTCTCCATAAATGAAATAGCGATTTATGTCTAAAGCATAACTTACTTTGTGGTCGTCTTCTTGAACGTCCTTGGCGATTCAACATAGCTAGTTAAGACAAAATATGAACAATTATAGAACAACAGAATGACAATCTGGCAGTATTTTATACATTAATAATAGTATTTGAAACTTAATGCATTTATTCAAAACGTGTATCTATCAAGATTAGCAATAAAAGTATTGTGGTAAAGTTCTTTGTGTAATTGTCATTTAGTAGTGTTACATTAATTTTTGTTAACAGTCATACATGTGAGTGATGAGTAGCAGCTCTATCCATCTTTGACAGATGGTTATACAAAACAATAAAAATAAATCAGCCCATCTCTGCTTTTAGGGTATGTCACATATACCAAATTAATTTAGTTATATTGCACTAAAAGCAAAGTACACTAATATATTTACTTCTGTCAAAAAGTATACTACTAATAGGCCTAAAAACTACTACTACTAATAGGCCTAAAAAGCAAAGTACACTAATATATTTACTTCTGTCAAAAAGTATACTACTAATAGGCCTAATACTATTTTGCACTGTATAGAATTGGCATAATAAATAAAAAGCATTATCAGTTCTGGTATTAAAATTTACAAACTTGAAAAAAACTACTCCCATAATATCGGGAAATACAAATCAGTAGTTCAGTTTTTGTATTTACCTGAATCTTCACTGGTCTGAAGTCCAATGTATTCTGTAATTATAAGCAAGTTTTAAATAAATCAAAAGAAAAAAGACAAAATGTTACAAAGTTAATGATAACATGTTTATGCATCAAGTACAATTTAATATACAAAATTAAGAAAGTGACATGTGTTTTACTCTGGTTTAACAGTTGTGTTGAATGTCTTTTGGTAAATGCAAGTAATAATGTAGTAGCATATTGTGACCCAACAACTTGATTTACTTCCAATTTCATCACAAGAATGATACCATTGAGTCTTATGATTTTGTATTTGTGTATTATGCACTACAAAAACAATTTTATATCTACTGTAATTATTCTTTATTTTGTTTGTTTGATGTAACTTAACATATTTTTCTTACCGAGTTCACAGAATCTGAAACTTCCTGAACTTCTGTAGCCTGTAGAAAATCCAACAAAGTTAATCTCTAAAGGATTGGGGTCAATCCACTGCATAAAAGCTCCTTCTCCCCTGTGTCCAACAGCAATCACACCATTTTCCCAGCTGATCCAGAAGGTACGATATTGTGTTATACTAACCATTCCAGCACGTCTATGCATGTAGGTTATCTCGTTTCTACAACCTCTGCATCGTCTTATCACTGATCGTGTATTTCTCCATCCACCAAGTATAACCTCGTATGCATCTTGTAGATTCTGATTAATGCTAGATAAAGATATGTGAACATCATTTGATGCTTTAGCATCAAATGTAATATGAGTTCCTCGAATGCGGTCATACTGGAAACGGTACCAGAAGCGTGTATCTGTGTGATATTCTCCGGCATCATAACAATCTACAACAAATATTAAACCTAGATTTGAAAAGCTGGTTAAACAAAACATCAATTAATGAAATCGGTTATTTTCAATTAAAAGGGTACAGATGGTGGGATGGCATGTCAGCAAATCATATTTAGAGTGAAAATTACGGGTACTTAGACACCAATATTCTCAATTTCTTTTTCTCCCCAGCCACAACCATATTGGGGCTGAAGTGCATTTGTTACTCAAATACCTCCACCCACCAAATCTTGCAACTACTTGACCCAGTTAGATAAAGTAGAAGCTTTTCAACACAGAATTATATCACAATTTCAAGTGCTAAATATTTGTTTCAGGCCCATAACCATATACTCCTAAAGAGGGTTTCGTCTAAGAGCCCGGATGGGATCAAGAAGAAACGCCCCAGTGGGGGCCGAGGCACGGAGCCTATCTGCACTCTAATTATTTGTATTTGGCATGTTAGTAATATAACTGATATAGATGATGATTTTAGAATAGTGTGAGTACAGTAATACCGGCTACAGATAAAAAAATATAGAAAAAAAAGGGTTTGATATTGGTAGGGTGAGGGTTCGTTTTTCAAAGTGGGTTCGCTGAAAAAGGGGGTCCGTATGAATCCCCAGGAACCCCCTGTGTTTTCCTGTTAAAGTTCAAACATCCTAGAAACTTGTATTACATAGTTCATAAATTAAACTATATGGTCCAATGCTAAATTATACTTCTGTACCTGACAATATAACAATGCGAGACTCAAGATCTAAAAATGCATGTGCAAGTATAAGAAACTGAAAATTAATTGTTCTTTTACGTCTTTTAAAAATGAAATTTTCTAAGAAATCAAGCAAAATCTCTTTAATATTGTTTCTGACATCTGCTACAAAATCTGCCAGTTTTGGGTTTTTTTAATACAAAAATGTTAGTAAAATAAATCTTTACTTTTAAAAACTAGATATTGCATGCACTTTTCTATCACATATAAATTATTCAGTTGAAAATTAATCTGGTTTATGTAATGAATTAACTTTAATTTCTATGGAGAGCTGAATGGTTTTCTTTTATCAGATTTCTGCAACTCTTGGCAAAACACTATACCGTGTACAGTCTAGGTATGATATACATGCACATCAGGTGTAATTTTTTAAAACATCACAAATCACAAAAAAACATAATTTTCTTACCAGTATTAGAATTATGGTCAGCTAGTTCTGCAAAAATAATAGAAATAAACAGTTATAAAATATCTGTAAGTAAATTAAATAAAAAATGTTTCATTTCTAATAGATTCATTAACGATGGCATATTACATACAGTAAATGAATAAATTTATTCATACTAAAGTCACCACTACTGACTACAAAAAACCCTTTTATGATCATATACCTTGGAGTATTTTAACCTTACATTTAGTTATAACACCCCTTCTCTTTTAATTTACTTCAATTAGATATTGGAAATGCTACAAATTACTCATTAAATCATCACAAAAACACTACCTTTATCTCCTCTTTGTATAATTAAAATGTTTTTTTTTTTGCTTTTTTTTTCAGAATTATTGTTAGTTTTCAAATATGTTTGCCGCTTACTGACTGTATTGTGTGTGTGTATGTATACATAAATTTTTACATTGATACATATAAAATTAACTATATAGTCCAATCTTGTATTAATTTTGTTAATAATACAGTATAAAACTGTTGTTTTTGTTTTAAAATGCATTATCTTTTATATTTAGTAATTAAGTTTCTGTTCTGAAGGTCCCTAGTGATAAGCTTCAGTTGGGACCACTTTATAAAATATAAAATGTAGGCCAGATTAGTTTAAACAACATTTTTTAAGTAACCAATGTTGAGAAATGTTTCCAATGAAACTTTATGGAACTGTGGTTTTATTGGAAACATTTCTCAACATTAGTTACCAATGTTGACAAATGTTCCCAATAAAACCACAGTTCAACAAGTGTTACATTAAGAATGATTTAATTCAGATAAATAATGAATGATGTGATAGTTATAATATAAAGGTTTACCTTGTTCACAGAATCTAAAAGCTGCAGTGCTACGACGTCCAGATGAGAATCCAACGAATCTTACTGGTAAAGGATCTTCATCTTGCCATTCCATAAAAGCAGTTTCACCATCTCGCCCAAGTGCAATATGTCCTTCACCAAAGCTAATCCAGAAACTTCGGTACTCAGAACTACTAACAATTTTCTGGTTATGCCGGATGTTAACTTTCATGCATGACTGCTTACATCGCCTTATAGCACTTTGTCCTCCTCGTGATGCACTTACAACAACTTCATACATGTTTTCTAGATCATAATTCTGGTTAGAGAGTGCAATGAAGACCTCATCATTTGCTTGGACATCAAAGCGAATTGTACTCTGTGTCAAAGGCACAAACGGGTAGCTGAAAGAATACTGACGTTCCGTTTCAAAAACAGGTGATGTACGACACGCTATTCAAATAAAATACATTAAAAATTATTTAAAATATTTAAAACTATTTAAAAAACAAAACAGCAAATTTAATTATTTGAAAAAAGACCAAAAAATAATTTTAAATATTACTTGCTTCATGACTAAATATATATAAGTTAAACTCTGATCTTAGAAGTTAGTGTATTTGAAAGCTATTTACCAATAATTTTACATCGCTAAATGCAAAAAATATCGTCAAACAACATGTATCTTTTAGTATAAAAATATTAATAATTTTTAGTACAATTTCTATTATCAATTTCACATTTTTCTAATTACCTTCATTAATTGCGATTTTTTTTTACTGTTCAAGTGACAATACATTTTTAAACAGACTAAAGCTAACCATGTTACATTAAAACTTTAATGCACTTACCTGTATTTTCTTCCTCGGCTACAACTAAAAAACGAAAAAAAGGAACATATTAAAGACACATACAATTCCTAACCAGTTTATCTGACAATTACTCATTTTAGAAATTTCGTGTCAGTTATCTCAATTGACTTTAGCTTAATTTTAAAGGTTGAAATAATATTGGATTGTTTTTCAAAAACAAATGGCATAAATAAAAATGTCATACTCTAATAGGCTTTTAACACAACACAATCATGATTTACACAAAACTACAAAATACATAGCTTTATTATTTTATTTATATTAAAACCATGCCGCTAATTTATGTCAAAGTTAAATGATCCATAAACTCTTAAAATTAAATTAAGTACTATACAAAACAAACATTTTGTTTCATGATTTTATATAAAATATAAGCTACAATGCTGTAAACTACAGTAGTACTATACTATATATGAAACATTTCCTTTATTTTAACTATTTATGATAACATACAAATACCTCTTATACAGTAGGATCACTGCTGACAATTTTACCTTTAAGATAAGCCACAAAAAACTGTTTAGTTACCTTGACCACAGAATTTAAATTCTCCAGTTGAAGACTGTGTTGAGAAACCCATGTAGTTGATGGTAAGCGGATTATCATCCTGCCATTGCATAAACGGGGATTCTCCTACTCTACCAACTGTAATGAATCCATTATCAAAACTAATGTAGAATGCTCTCCACTCATGTTCACTTATCATTGGATGGTGTGATGTATATCGTGCCTGCTCACAACTGTCTTTGCAACGACGTATTACAGATAATGAACGTCCTCCCGTTGTAATTCCAATAGTAATGTGATACATGTTATCAACATTATAACTTTGTGGGGACAATGCAATGTGCACATTCCTTCTAGCACGAACTGTAAATGTCAATAAAGGTTCTTGGATTTGAGCAAATATATATCGGAAATTATAATCGTTATCTGTTGTTTTCAATGGTGCCTCTGAACACAATGATGATTCATTTACATTAACATCTGTGGAGAAAATAAAAGAT
The DNA here is from genome assembly GCA_025631205.1 of Nesometra sesokonis. Lineage (NCBI taxonomy): Eukaryota > Metazoa > Echinodermata > Crinoidea > Comatulida > Antedonidae > Nesometra > Nesometra sesokonis. Next base: position 2,539 of record JAOTQE010062810.1, on the reverse strand, counting down.
TAGATTCCATTACAAGACTGCAATTTTATAGTGAAGGGATCCATGTTTTTATATGTATCTGAGACATTTGGTTTATGGTATGTTCATAACAATGTTTCTGAATTTGCTAAAATTCATCTGTAGTCTAGCTTGTGTTTAGCTCAAGGATAATTTAGTACAAGACTCATAAAATTTAATAACATGTAATAAAAAAAACAATAATTACCAATGTCACAGAACTGAAAGTCTGCTTCAATATTTTCAGCTGATGTAAATGCGACAAAACGGACGTCAACAGGTTCTGGGTCTACCCACGTCATTATTGCTTCTTGATCAACCATACCAACCTCTATGCTTCTGTTTACCCAACTGATTTGGAAACTCCTAAAGGCATTGGCATCTAGCATACCTACACTTATTGTGCGGTATTCAGCCATTTGCGTACATCTTGACAAACTGCATCTTCTTATAACTGATTTACGATTGTTCCATCCATCAATAACAATCTCATATTTGTCATCAACATCAAAATTTTGTGGTGATAAAACTATGTATATTTCTTTGGCTGCACGAACATCAAACATTATACTAGAGGTGCCACTGTTCAATTCATTAAGAGAGTAGTCGTAGTTGTTGTCACCAGCAGCATGCATCACATGAGCTCTGCTACATTCTGAAACATTATAATTCATGTTAATCAATAGCAAGCAATTAAAAATGAAGACAAAATCACAAATCTTTATCTTAAAATACACATCAAAAACTGTGTAGTTGCAAATTTAAGTGTATAAGTAGAAATTGTGATTTGCCTTAATAAATCTGCATATTGGCAATTTTTACTAATGTGACATACACTAGATGGGAAATAGTGTTTTTAATCCATGTTTAGGTCTATAAATATTACCACCTGAAAAGTTTCTGGTTTTGTGTTTATCCTTACTAATATGAATAGTACTTTATAAATGTTATTACAAATCTCAGTGATTTGTTAATGATTTATTTATGAACTAAAGTAAAACAAAAAATAAACTTACGTCTTACAGATCCCGATTGCAATGCTGCAAGAAATAAATGATTAACATTTTAAAAATAAATTATACAATGTAGTGTATTAATTATCATTTTTGTGTACATTGAAGATCAACTATTAGGAAAGTAATTGGATGAAACTAATTATTATTATTATCACAATTGTACCTACAACATTGAACTTTCAATTATTACTTTTAGTTATTACTGTTAATGACATTCGTTTATAACTTTGTATTTTGTTAGTCTTTGTTTCTCTCTAATTTCTGTTTATAAATGCCAGCATGTTTTCTTTTAACATTGCATTATTTTTGTATGTGAAATCATCTATTATGATAGGATTGTATAATGTCAACTAGTGAAATTATAAACTCATATAGTGAAATTGGTATTGTAAACTCACCCAAATCACATACTCTGAACTCTCCTGGGATAGCCTGGTCAGTGGCAACTCCGATGTAGTTGACAGACAGTGGGCTTTCATCAGTCCATTCCATGAATGCATCTTCTTCCTGTCGTCCAACTTGGATATGACCTTGATCAAAACTTATCCAGAATCCACGAAATTCTGAACTATCAAGTACATTAACACGACTATTTCTAACAGATACCACATCAGGACAACCAAGACATCGTTTAATTGCAGATGCTCTTCCATCACCACCACCAAGAATGATTTCATACATGGCATTCGTGTCATGTTTCATGCTGGATAGTCTAATATGTGCTGCTTTCTGTGCTTTAACTGAAAAACTCACATGAGATGTTCCTTCTCTGAAACGATCATAAGTATATACTGATATGCCAGAGCCATCAGTTTCAACCTCTGGAAAATCCTGGCAAACTAAAAGAAAAAATAAATATTTAAAAAAAAAATTGTCAGCAGATGAAAAAGTTGGAAGCGGGAAAAAACTATTAAATAATTGCACATTTAATATGTTTAAATCGATCACATATAAATACTACTATAAGACAAAAATGAATGGTAGTTACAAAAAAAATAAAAATGTATAGCTATATGTTTGTTCATTTAACATTACTACAGTATTGTTATTTAAGTTAACTTACTTGTTGCATCTCCAGCCTCATGTCGTTCTAAAATATGTATGAAAAAATAAAGTACATAATTAATGAATAAGTACAAATACATCATATATTCTAATTATTTCCAAATTTCATAGTTGTACTATAAACATGTTTAACTATTTTCATTATTGTGGGTGGCTAAACAAATATATGTTTAAAATAATGTTCCCATATGTAAAGGTAAATTTAGATTTCTACAGCTAAGATAACATTACTCATATTACCCTGTATATTTTTTTATGAAGTCTGTGGAAAATATATGGCCAAATAAGAATGATTTAAGAATAAATAGTTGCAATACAGAATCTCATAAACTATTTTATATTCAACATCAAACATTTAAACTGCACCGATTGGTTGAAAGAGCACCACGTGATTAAAAATATTCCTACTAATTCAGCTTGCCGACGTCACTTTGCAAAATATCGACTATTTATCAAGTGAC
>JAOTQE010062799.1:0-18300 GCA_025631205.1 Nesometra sesokonis | reverse complement strand
GAAGTACCGTGAGAATCCAGTGATAGTGGATGTTGACGTTGATGATGATTCGGATGACGGAATGGAGGATGGACCAGGAAATGAGCAGACGGGAAAACACAGACCAATAAGAGAGAGGAAGTTACCAAAGAAATTTGATGATTTTATTTTGAATTGAACTGTTTAAAGTTAATGGTTGTAGTTAAAACAAAAGATATAAGAAAATAATAATACTATTCAATGACTAATAATCGCACTTAACAATAATCACATGATTTAGCACCTTTAATTGTCAGAATACCATAATTTAAAACAAAAATGTTTAATACAAGAAGTTGTAAGTATTAATAACCACAAATGATGTAGGCAAGGAGAACCGACAGGAAGTGATAAACACGAAGTAAATAAATGTTTTGAAGTTAAATCTGGTTTTGTTTCATTAATATTGTTTGTATTGTGACACTACCTGGTGTGTACTTGTCCATATACGACCCTCTGTACAGTGGCGTATCCAGGGCAATGCTCAGGGTGCTCGAGCACCCCCTTCGGAGGCAAAAAGCAATAAAATTAGGGTACAAATGAGGATAATTTGGGTGCACCTCCCCTTCAGTAAAAATGAGCACACCCCCTCCCCCCACACTTTCATCGGAAAATGACTAAACTGCAAGGTAAAATCAAAATCGGATTTGAGCACCCTGCTTTGCCAATTCCTGGTTATGCCCATGCTGTAGTGGGCATAAGGATGTACCTGTTGGGCGCAATTTAACAACTTGCGCAGTCTCGAAATTGCGCAGCGCAATTAAAAAACCAATCAAGGAATTGGCCTTAAAAGCCAGTCTTATGATTTGTATTTATTATCGATAATTACAGGGGCGGACCCAGCAGAGGTAGATTAGGGGTACCCCCAAGGGGGCGCCGATTTTAAAGTTTTCGACTGGAAATTTTGATTTTTTGACGTGGCCAAATCGGCAAAGGTTCGGCCGAACTTCTCGTAAGCTCCCATAAGTGGACACTTTTCCCTGGACCCGAGTGTGTCCGCTTAGAGAGGTTCAGCAGCACAGCAACTGTCATTAATCACACTACATTAAACACATCATATGGCCGACTTTTAATGTCAATTGTATTGATGGTTTCTAAATTGCGCAAGTTGTTAAATTGCGCCCAACATACTCAACTCGAATGTGTAGCTGCAAAAGATGATGATGTAGGCCTAAGCAACACCTCGTCTACGCCAATTACGCAATATAAAAATGTCTGATCATTGTGAATAGCCCTATTCGTTGTTTGTTCTACCTTCTGTACATAGTTCTGTTTGGAGCTGGGAATGTAAATGTAAGCTTATTTAAGTTTATGCTAGGCAGGATGCTAGGTAGAAAATCAAAATAAACAGGATCATTTTAAATAATGCTTTCAATGTGGGTACATTCTTACACTAACAGTTTTATTCCATTTACTCTATATTTCGGACTAGCATAATTGTAGAACAAGTCGATCCAACAATAAGACACAGAAAGCTGCGCACAGTATAGATGAAAGTTAATATTATTATTTGAAGTGTGAAATACATAAATTATGATAATGAGGTAGTATTATTTTCACTGGTCACACGTTACACCAACATGATCATCAACACCATATATGTAGACTGTTTCAAGAAAGGTTCAACATCACTATCAACATGATCATCACCATAGCACCACTAATATATGCAGACTAGTATAGGACATTTGAAAAATTTTACATCAAAGTTTCGTGTGGTTTGCAGTTATGCAAGTTGTCTTCATCTCAACATTGCCGAATACCTATGTGGTGGATTGAAGCTACTGCACCGCTGAACGCTTTCATCTATTTCATTTATTTATTATATTGAGATGTAGTACTGTAGTAATTACATGGTTAGTCGTTGGAATAGGCGTAGTTACTAAAACATGGAATCACCTGAAACCATCTGAAACCACCTGAAACCATCACCTGAAACCACCTGAAACCACCACCGGTGGTTTCAGATGGTTTCAGGTGATTCCATGTTTTAGTAACTACCTTGGAATAGGATAGGTAGAAGTTAGGGTCACAAGTCGATCTACCAAGATGCAATTGAATCAAGTGCAGTAGCTAGTGTTGTACAAGTACTGCTTATTTAGTAAATGAAAGGACCATGGCTGGTGGTGAAACCAGTCTATAAACCGTTCGAGACGAGTAGGTTTGGTTTTTTTTTTTAAATCATTGTGTGATGATGTATTTGACGGTTGTTTGAGTCCGTTCGAATCCAGTTGGAAGCATTTTTCACACAATTTTCTTATGGGACTAAAATCCGTCGAGAGCTATGCTACACGGTTTATAACATCTAGTCTTACTTATGAAGGTTATGCATGATTGTTAAACTTGTTCGACTAAGATAAATCATCCAGGTATATAAATAATCTCTAATTAGACGGGGCGACATTGTTTTTGTGGGCTGGACCTAATTAGAAATTATTATTATTAATAAATTCTGAAAAATTAGCTTACCATATATAATAAAATACAACTGAAACAGATACTTTTCTGGACAAAACCACCACACCGTCTCCCAACCTCTGGCCTACAAGTATCCTGGATGGACCATCTTAAAAATTTCTGGATCTGCCACCGAAATCTGGTCCTGGTAGTGGAATCATTTAGTCAAAGAAAAAATTTTTGCAAGTATTTCTAGGAATGATGGTTGGGCAGGGTCAGAGGTAAGACTACACCCTTAACTGCTTTAAACAAGTTCATGTTCATCATAAAGGATGAAAGCTTCCCTCTATATTAATTGAATGTAAATGATGTTGCGGACATACGGAGTAGTAATACACAAATGAACAGAACAAGTTACTGTCTGTACCTACACTTGAGTTTGCCGTGGAGGACGGACCTGGTTTTCGTGGATCGACTGAATTATCTTTTGTCATGTAAGAGTTTAGTATGGTAGACAGTATTATAATTTCTCCCTGTGTGTGCGGTTGCAAGACACTAATTTTCTACTCGTCAGCCAATTTAATTTACAGTCTACATGACCATTTACAATACAACAGTCGGATGTACTGTTACTGGACACATACACAAATGTATGCAAAAGTATGAAATGAATGAAAATACACATTTAATATTTTTTATAAGGAGACAACCATCACCAGAATATAACATGCATGAAGTCCTAGCAAGGAAGTAGGTTGCAATTTTCACACTACCATCTTGGCCTCACCACGAAGACGGATGCATGTATCAACTGCTGCAATTACTATAATTTTTATAGGTTTGTCAGGAGGCTACATGTAAAACCACTGCAATCACGACAACACAACATGTAAGATGTCCTGGCTAGAGGAAGAAGGTTAACCACTTAACTAATTAAGTTATACTAATAACTGAATTTCAATTAAGGTTACAAATCAACTGTTTTACCCAATCACTCAACTATCATTTGCAATGCAATTCAACTTAATAAAAATGCATATTTTTTCAAAGACAAGTGGCATTTACTTAAGGTAAGGTATACGGTACAGAGCCAGTGCTCATAAAAATACGAATACTTGTTTATGGTTGGTGTAAAATCATAAAATAAACATGATTTTAACTGAGAGACGACATGAATTAAACTCAATTTGGGCAATAACAAAAGCTCCAAATAAAGTTTTCTATTTTATCTTCAACATACAAGAAAATCATTCCATTTAAACATGGCAAGCGGTACTGTAGATACAGTGTACATCCAGAACGAAACATGCAGGAAGTCCTTGCAAGAGGAAGGTTGACTTCCATCAACCGATGCAGGTTCGACATCACTAAATAAAGTCACAGACTTTTTGATTGAAACAACTAACATTTAATGTAAACAAACCAATGAACACGAGTGAAGAGGTTTACAATTTAGAGTACGTTATATATATTTATAGACTAGCAGTACGGATAAATGTCATTTTGGTTTAAGACAGTTACCTAATGAATATGTTAATCACCATCACCACGACAACCACAACGACGACTACTGATATCACCACCACCACCATGACCACCACCTTCACTATGGTTTTTTTTTCAAATTTGTTAATGTTATAGGTTTGTCAGGAGGCTACATGTAAAACCACTGCAATCACCAGAACGCAACACCCAAGATGAGAAAGAAAGTTAACCACTTAATCAGATTAAGGTGATTTGATCTTTTAACTAGCGTGGTTTTTCAATCGCACCAAACTAGTGACGACGGGTGCATGTATCAACTGCTGCAGTTACTTTTATTTTTATAGGTTTGCCAGGAGGCTACATGTAAAACCACTGCAATCAGAAGAACGCAACATGTAAGATGCCATTGCAAGAGAATTAATCAGATAAAGGCTAATTGACCTTTCAACTAGCATGGTTTTTCAATCGCACCAAATTAGTGACGACGGGTGCATTTATCAACTGCTGCAATTACTATCATTTTTACTATTTTTTATAGATTTACGTGGAGGCTACATGTAAAACCACTGCAATCACCAGAACGCAACATGTAAGATGTCCTTGCAAGAGAAAAAGATTAACAAAACAGATTAAGGCTATTTGACCTTTTAACTAGCGTGGTTTTCCAATCACACCAAACTACTGCACAGTAGTGTAATTGGAAAATTAACTCTGTTGTGTCCCTTAAAAATGACCGATAACTGTTACTGTTAGACATACGAACAAGATTGAGACTTGACGTTTAGAAAAGAAAGTCGTGCATGTCGAATTTTATTTCATTCAGTAACTATATCAATTCAATATTCAACAGCTTTTTAGCAAGTGTAACTTTACAAATGGCAAGTTGCTATTTTAGCTTCAATACTCTTTGGTATGGTATCTGACAATGCTGAATGGCTGTAAGAAAATTGAGAGTTGAGCTTTTATTTTCAACACTCTTTTTAGGTCCAGTTAGACAGGTCTAGAATTAGGTAATAGATCTTTTTTGGCGATTGTTGAAAAAAATTCCATAAATTTAAAATGGCTTTAAAAACCAAAGTGGAATTAATACTATGTCTGAATTTCAATTCAGGTTACAAGTGAACTGTTTTACCCAATCACTCAACTATCATTTGAAACGGTAGCAAATAGCAATGCAATTCAACTTAATAAAACAATGACAACCATCACCATCAGCACCTTCACCACCACCACGGACTTTACCACGACGACGGATGCATATATCAACTGTGGAACATAGGCCTACGAATTTATGTTTTATTAGTTCATGTATCAACTGCTGCAATTACTTTTATTTTTTTATAGGTTTGCCAGGAGGCTTCATGTTAAGCCACTTCAATCACCAGAACGCAACATGCAAGATGTCCTTGCAAGAGGAAGAAGGTTAACCACTTAACCAATCAGATTAAAGCTATTTTACCTTTCAACAAGCGTGGTTTTTTAATCGCAGTAAACTAGTGTAGAAAATTACATGAAATTGTAGATGTCATTAACTCTGTTGTTGTGTCCCTTAAAAATGACCGATAATAACGTCACTGTGGGACATAAGCCTACGAATTTACTTATTATTATATTATTGTATGTAACTGCTGCAATTAATAGGTTTGCCATGAGGCTACATGTAAAACCACTGCAATCACCAGAACGCAACATGTAAGATGAGAAAGAAGGTTAACCACTTAACTAATCAGATTAAGGCTATTTGACCTTTCAAATAGCGTGGTTTTTCAATCACACCAAACTAGTGACGACGGGTGCATGTATCAACTGCTGCAATTACTATCATTTTATTATTTTTTATAGGTTTGCCAGGAGGCTACATGTAAAACCACTGCAATCAGAAGAACGCAACATGCAAGATGTCCTTGCAAGAGAAAAAAGGTTAACCAATCAGATTAAGGCTATTTGACCTTTTAACTAGCGTGGTTTTTCAATCACACCCAACTACTGTACAGTAGTGTGATTAGAAAATTACTTGAAATTGTAGGTGTCATTAACTCTGTTGTGTCCCTTAAAAATGACCGATAACGTTACTGTTAGACATACGAACAAGATTGAGACTTGAGATTTAGAAAAGAAAGTCGTGCATTTTATTTCATTCAGTAACTATATCAATTCAATATTCAACAGCTATTCAGCAAGTGTAACTTGCTGAATGTACACTAATTGGAAAATTACTTGAAATTGTAGATGTCATTAACTCTTTTGTGTCCCTTAAAAATAACCGATAATAACGTCACTGTGGGACATAGGCCTACGAATTTATTTTATTAGTTCATGTATCAACTGCTGCAATTACTTTTATTTTTAATAGGTTTGACATGAGGCTGCATGTAAAACCACTGCAATCACCAGAACGCAACACGCAAGATGAGAAAGAAGGCTAAGAAGGCTATTTGACCTTTCAAATAGCGTGGTTTTTCAATCACACCAAACTAGTGTAATTGGAAAAGTACTTGACCACCTCGAAAACCACCACTAGAGTATTGTTATGTTGCAAGGATGGTTTCGGTTTAAAAAAAAATGCATCATCACAATGAACGAATGAGAATGAATTTTATTTTCAACGTTTTACAAATTATTTAAATAATCATCTGACCATAGGCAACGCGACAACCATTAAGAACGGTTATTGACCGGAGGTCACGACTACAAACCACTTAACCAATCAGATTAAGGCTATTTGACCTCTCAAATGGAGTGGTTTGTTAATCGCAGGAAACTAGTGTTGTAGTTGGAAAATGTCAAAGGGATTTGTTACTTGAACAATTGTTTCAATCGCTATATAACAAGTGGTTGAAATAAAGAATTATTCAACATGACTGTCAAGTTTTACTTTACAAACAAAACAAATAAAATTGTGTTGTTATTTTAATTTCAACACTTTTTATAGTATTTTAATTAAACTCAATTAGAAAAACAACCTTGCATGACCAAATTTACAAATGGCAAGTTGTTATTTCTAATAGCTTCAACACTCTTTGGTATGTTATCTGACAACACCGAATGGCTTTAAAAAAATTAGTTATTTTTATTTTTACAAAAATTTTTATGTTCGGCTAGACAGAGCTCGTTTAAGTACAGTAGTACCGTAAATTTAAAACAGCTTTAATTCCTGAGTGGAATTAATCCCATGCCCGAATTTCAAATCTGGTTACAATTCAACCATTTTACCCAATAATGTAATGTATACGACTATTTTTCAAATTGTTTAAAAATCCGATGGCGACGACTGCCCTGAAGAAAATGCAATTCACAGTTTTATTTTCAAAACTTATAAAATCATGTTGTGGGTTCAATAAATAAAATAAGAAACTCAATAAATTTTCTTGCATGATGACATGCGTTAAACTCAATTAAGAAACATTTATTCAAATTTCTTGCAAGCGATCTTACTTTAAATATACGACAATAAATTATTACCACAATTAAACTAAATTACAAAAAATGCGAAAATCTCTTGCAAAACCATTTTTTTTTATTTTACCACTTTTACAGTGACTACTATCTTTGCAAATACATTATCTAACACTGATGAAGGCTCCAAATAAAAGCCAATTTGCCTTTTTATTTTACACTTTTTTTAAATAAAAATCATGGAATAAAGTTTTGTTATGACACATTCAATCATTTGTTTATGTATACAACAATTTTTCAGATTTTGTAAACAAAGCATTATCTGACGGCGAGGACTGCCCCGAAGAAAATTTCAACTATCTTTACAAATTGAGTAATTAAATAATCATCCGGCACACTGACGAAGGCACCAAAAAAGGTGGTTGCTATTTTAACGTCTGCGTTCAATCCTCGGAATGTCTAACTTTTCAAGATATGGGTAATTGTGTATGAGCAAATGATCCGTTATACTCAACATCATTTTGAACTATGAAATTTCTTGCAAGACCATTTATCAGACAATAACGAAAGACCCAAAGAAAAGGTAAAATATGGTAATATAAACACCATTTTGTACAGTAGGTGTAAAAATCATAGAATAATCTTTAAGTACCTCTCAATTAACGTAAATTTAAAAAAATATCTTCTTTAATTCAATGAAATTTCTTGCATGATCCTTTTTTTCATTCAATAACCACCTTAGAACTTTACAAACCGATTAAATAAAGAATTATCCGACACTGACAAAGGCTAAAGAAAAAGCCAATTTGCCATTTTATTTTACACTTTTTAAAAATAAAAATCCTAAATAAAAGTGTTAATGACACATTCAATCATCTGCTAATATATAAGACAATTTTTCAAATTGTTTAAATATCTGACAGCGACGACTGCCCTGAAGAAAATGCAATTCGCTGTTTTATTTTCAAAATTCTTATAAAAATCATGTTGTGGGTTCAATAAATGAGAACTAAATTAAGAAACTTGATGAATTTTCATTCAATCAGCTCCAGTATATTCAACTATCTTTACAAATTGAGTAATTAAAGAATCATCCGACACACTGACGATGGCACCAAAAAAGGTGGTTGCTATTTTAACATCTGCGTCATTCAATCAGGTATATATACAACTTTACATTTACATACATTTACTTTTTCATAGCTATATAACAAATTTAACTTTACAAATCTGACAATAACGAAAGCCCAAAGAAGTGGTAAAATAGTACAAACACAATTTTGTACAGTAGGTGTAAAAATCATAGAATTATTAAATACCTTCAGTTAACATAAATTAAAAAATATCTTCTTGAATTCAAATGAAATTTTTTGCATGATCCTCCGAAAAAAGGTAATTTTCTATTTTAATTTCAACTCAAGATTATATATGACAAGTCTAACTTCCAATTTTTAAAATAAAATATTATCTTGCAATCACGCATAGTTTTAAGATGGCTTCAATAAAATTTTAAAACAAAATTCTTTAGTTATAATACAAAAAGTTTGGAAATTGTTTAATTAACGCAAATGATGAATGCCCTGAAGGAAATGCAATTTGTTTCTTTTTTTACTAAACAATCATCGTTATTTTCATTTTAACTCTTTACAGATTAAATAGAGAATCATCCGACACTGACAATGGCTTTAAATAAAGGTAGTTCACTTTTATACAAATCAAATTCGTGGATTTATTTTATATTATGAATAAAAAATGTGTTTCTTAAAGCATTAAATAAAAATAACAAGTCTATTTGAAAAAAAAATGATGCCTTCCAATAAATTCAACTAATTTCTAATTTTATTAGGTCACCACGAAGTGGACCTTTAACTCACCCTTGTTCTTGCGACGACTTTAAGCACATCCAGCCATTGCCAGCTTTGAACAGATGTGCATGCAATTTTGTACCTATAAATTATACTTTATTTTTAACAAATGTTCAAGGCCGATTTTATAATAAAGTTATATTCCAGGGTGTGCACTAGTCCCACAAACCAAATGCGTTTAAGCATCTTAGAAAGTAAATAAACTTTTACTCTAAAATCACTATGAAAGCGCAGACCCGATAAGTCTTCTAACAGAGTCGATGGTTATTGGCCTGAAAAATTCCTGCGCGGACAGGCTAATCTCGCTCCAAAAAACTACTCCCCGGCCGCTGGTTTAGTTTTCTGGAGTGAAATGTGCCAAATAGTTTTACCCTGGAAAGTGCAATGCGAACAGAATGACCTTCACTGGGTAATCACATGGGCAATCCATGAGTTGTGGCCTTTGGTAACATGGGTTTTACTGTTCATTATGGTAAGACTATAGGCATGCCAATAGTACAAACAATGGCAAGATTTAACTTTTGAAATGCAGGGGCGCAGCCAGGATGGAATGAAGAGGGGGGAGGGGTGTCAGGAGTGGTGGCGCCAGGATTTGACAGGCGGGGCAGGGTGGGCGTGGTTGCCGGTTTAGTTTTGATGAGAAAAAAAAAACATTTCTTCATTTTTTTTTTATTGAAATATGCCTAGATTATGCGAAGTTGAGTCTCAGTCTGCATTATTAATGATGGTTGGTGCTATACTATAATATTCTTCACATTTTTACTAGAAAAAAACATTTTTCATCAAAATTTTAGGGGGTCCTGAACTCCCCCCCCCCCAACACCCTCTGGCTGCGCCCCTGAAATGTTACCAATTGTTTTCAGAGATTGCGAATTTAAGTGTGATTCACATCTTAAGCAGGGAGTAGCTAACAAATGGCGTAAGCTAATCCGCGATGCAATAATAAATTAACACTACATATATTATGCTAATCTTATGTGTCTTAACAAGAGTTGAAATGTGTATGTCGGAAATGGTGGTTATGGCTACAATTTAATCTAAACAAACAGAACAATATTTAGTTTTTTTTCGCAACAATGGTTTCAAAATCCAAATAGAACAATCCATAGAAATAAGTACTACATCCACCTTCAGCTGATGTTTTGCTGAAAACGGTTGTAGTACATTCGAAAGTACTCATGAGGTACGTTAAATTTCTGTAGTGTAGAAGTTTAATTTTTTATTTCTATTAATATCTATCACTATATATGAATCTCCACTTCTATTTAGAACAATCCATGTTTGTTTTTTTTTTAAAGTCTTATTGGTTTTATTAATAATATGCAAAATACTAGATAGATCATTCTGCAAATGTGAAAAAATCATTGTATTTTGCTGTTTTTAAAATCAAATTGTCCAAAGAAACTAATACCAATGTCTTAACCTTCTTTTTTTCGATTAATTTCAAATTACAAATCTTATAAATAATGAACTTTGAATATACCCATATCACAACCGATTTGGTATTTTGTTTAAACCCTAAATTTAAGTGAATATGAAATTTTACTATTATGCTAGGTACGGTGTTCAAAATCAGGGTGACAAAAGTACGGTAGGAGGTTCCTTGGTAAAAGTATCCCCAAGATGGGTGAGGCTGAGGTTGCAAAATCTGTCGCATACAAAATTATAAACAAAATATTAGTATGGTGCTTGCTGTACTGGTTTCCGACAGCTGAAATTGGAAACCTCGCAAAAAAATGAAGGCCATTCTCAATAACTATATCGAAAATCTAAATCTAGACCATGGCCTTCAATTAACTTTGTAAACATGCGTGTTCCCTATTCTTAACATGTTTTGAAAACATTACTAAACTCATTAATATGATGGAAGCAGTGGCGGCGCTACGGGGGGCTGGTGGCTACAGCCCCTTTGGGGTAAATTTAGGTTTCGTCGGGGGACAGACGAAGCCCCAACACCTAAACAGCAAGGGACAGACGAAGCCCCAACACCAAAACGGGCTAAAAAGCACGCAAAATACTGATTCGTCAGACTGGAAACCGGGGACACGCCCACCTTAAAATGAAACTCGTCGGAGGACCCGTGCCTGCTGTTGGGGAATTCCTAGCGCCGCTACTGGATGGAAGATTTATAATTTATGCCACATGATTGACGTTTCTTTCGGATAAATTTGTTTACATTCATCAAAGCAGGTTTGATCCCAGCTAACAATATAACATTCTAAGAACGTTATAAAACGTTATATTTTGGTGTTAAAAACGTCATTTTGTAGAACCATAAGTACGTACTTTTAACCAAATTTCACAACATCTAACGTAATTATAACATTTGAACATTCATGTAACGTTTGTACAACGTTTTACAAATGTTATTTTGTCACATACCAAATCACAACGTTCACGAACGTCATAAGAACGTTTTGTGTTTGCTGGGATGTTGCTTTATAAAAAGCTCAATTATCTCAGCTTGTGTTAAACAGAGTTGCCTCTTTCAGATATGTTTGTTTACATGATTATCTAAAATGAGCAATAAGCATTATTATTATTATTTTGAAATCCAAAAATGTTCACAATTAAGTGATTCAATGGATACATGGAAACATGTTTGTTTTTTTAACATGTTTTTTTTTGGTTGTGCACCAGACAAGTTGTCCCTAGTCTTTAAGGACTTGCTTCTTGTACAGGGACCACTGTGTAAATATTTGTGAAAAAAAAAATAATTGTGACCACACCTTTTGACAAGATAATTTAGAAATGCAAAGTGGGTATTAAATTGTGTTAAACAGAGTTGCCTCTTTCAGATATGTTTGTTTACATGATTATCTAAAATGAGCAATAAGCATTATTATTATTATTTTGAAATCCAAAAATGTTCACAATTAAGTGATTCAATGGATACATGGAAACATGTTTGTTTTTTTAACATGTTTTTTTTTGGTTGTGCACCAGACAAGTTGTCCCTAGTCTTTAAGGACTTGCTTCTTGTACAGGGACCACTGTGTAAATATTTGTGAAAAAAAAAATAATTGTGACCACACCTTTTGACAAGATAATTTAGAAATGCAAAGTGGGTATTAAATCAAAAAGTTAGTTTACTACTCATAACACAATGTTATTTATTATGTTATTATTGTTATGTTGTTATTTTTAAAGGGTTGAATTTGAAACTTTTATGAAATCTCATTAGTATTTGTTATGTGAATTTGATCTTTCTATTTATGTGAGTTTTATTTCTTTTCCAAATCTGTTACTATCGATTTGGGACTTAATTTTGCAATGCATCTTGCACCATTACCTTATTGTTGAAATGTAAAATTTTATCTGTCAAATCACAATTGTTTTTAGATTAATCCATAGAAAGTTAAATCCCAGAATTGCCCTTTAATACACTTTTTAAATAAGCAGTAAAAGTTTACCCAGACTGTTTCGCCCTTTATGTACTTTTCAAAGATAGATCTATTTTTCATTCCCTGATGGAACAACCGATTGCATTACATCTGATGACATTAATAGAGTAGCTCTGTTCTCCCAAGTATGGTTTTCGCCTTCAAATTTACGGGTAAAAATTACAATATCCCAGTAAAAATTTATTTATTGAAACATTATGTAATTTTGATTCTTTACTCTTTGCTATTACAGAGAATACAGGAATGCTCATAGAGGCCTATACATTAGTTCTATAGATATTTGGGGTAGAGCCAAACCCAAGCCTGTTTTTTGGACAAGTTACCAGTGTTAATTTTTCAATTGGGAAAACAGCGAGTACATATTTAGTTCACATAATCTTTTGAGCCAATTCCTTTGTTTTTAATATCCCGTAAACAATCAGTAATGCTTTTAACACTTTGACTGCCAAAGATAGAGATTTGCGTCGTTTGGGTTTTATAAGTGAGGTTTCGCAAACATCACACTCCATTTTTTTAAAGTTCCAAAATGTGTTTAAAAATATATCAAATTTTTTACCCATGAATTTTTGATGATCGTCGTAAAATACTAACCAGCTGTGACATATTTAAGGTGTTCTATTCAAATGTTACAAGAATGTATGACGTTTTCATTTTCGTAAAGTTGCGAAACCTCGCTATTACAGAAATCATCTAACTGACATTTGTAAAACAAATTTCAACATGCAATTAGATGTGGACCACAAAAAGTTTGGGGTTTAGAAAAAAAAGACCCACACTGTCAGGTCAAATGAGGTCATATTCACATACATGCTCGATATTGTGTGATCGTAAAATGCAATACACTACCAAGGAAATAATGGGCAAGTTATTCAACAAAATTGATTACTTAATTTGTACTAGAAATGTAAAAGCATGTTTTGCTACAGACTTTGAGATGGATTTAAAAATGTCTAAATTGAGTAAATTTCATTACCTAGGCTTAGATGTCTAGGCAGCGCTTATAGCTAGTGTATGAATACACATGCTGTAAAATGTGAATACACAATTTTTGAATTTTATTTTGAAAAATGTTGAAATCCTAAATAGTAGTTTTAGTTTACAATAAATTAGAAGCTTGTGTTTGTGAATTTTGGTGATGCTAGTATTTTGTCAAGAAGCATTTGAAATTAGGTGAATTTTTCTGAAATGGCAGTTACCGTGTAATTAAAAACGTAAAGGGGTGGCAGTCAAAGTGTTAATATACTTACTATTTACTTAATTATTAATTTTTTTGGTTTTTCAGAATTTTTTACAACAAAAAAAAAATCATACTTACCTGAACCACTGCAAGCACCAGAACTATTTTCACCACGATCACCACCACAATTATAATTGGCACCATCAACATCAGCAGTGATGATAATGGCTTAATGTTACCAGATAAACTTGTGTTGAGATCACAGAAAGGTTATTGTTAATGGATGTTTTGTTTTTTTAAAGGCAATTAGAGTGTCATCCCCAGCTAGTTTCATACTTTGGCCTCAAATTTTGTCTCTACAGGGGAAAGCCATTTTTAGCTTAGTTTTTAAAGATACAACTAGCATAAACAGGACACCAGAGGCTAGAACCAGCAAACAGTTTTTATTGAAACTTTACAAAAGTTCTTATGGCATCAGGTGTGACTGAAAATTGTTTGTCAATCCAGTGAAGGGTGTATCTTTGAAGGGGCCATCAAAGCAAATCATCCCAGACCTATATTATACGGCAGAAAATTAATCAATTTCTTTTAAATTTCTGTGATGATTTGC
Source organism: Nesometra sesokonis (assembly GCA_025631205.1). Classification (NCBI taxonomy): domain Eukaryota; kingdom Metazoa; phylum Echinodermata; class Crinoidea; order Comatulida; family Antedonidae; genus Nesometra; species Nesometra sesokonis. The sequence continues at coordinate 3,948 of JAOTQE010062799.1, read as the reverse complement.
GGTTGGGGTGGATATGAGGAGCAGTTAATTAAAAAAATTTAGAAGTTTTAATCTAGAGAACAAGCAAAGGGTTTTAACTGAAAGTGGGCAACAGTTTAAAATGGTCTCACAATTAAATTTTGGCTGTAATTCGAAGTGGGGTTTGGATCTGGGAACCATTCAAATAAACATCCCAGACCCATTATCCCAATGCCAAGAAATAAATTTCTTTATACCTTAAAATGTTTTGTTGCATATAAATTGGCCTATAGTTGAGATAAGGAAGTAGACCGACAGAGAGGTGAAGGTAGTTGCAGTATCCTCTACCCGCTTCTTGGGAGAGGGTAAAAATAATAAATTTATACCAGTTATTTAAAAAAATTGTAGATGGGAATCGTGCATATTCAGTGAATAATTTCTTGAAGGTATTTTAAGATCATACCAATAATTGGGTTTAGGAAAATTTGTAAGATGTGAGCATTCCTGGTTCCTGGAACACATTTCAAGATAATTTCAACAAAATTGCGCTGTTAAAACCCATTATGAAATACCATATTTTCATAGTCCTAAATAGCTCCAGAAACCATAGTCCTGGATCCTGCCAAGCTGGAAAGAGGGTGGGGCCTGATGCCAAGTTGGACAAGCGCAGATATGAAAACAATAGGCATGGGCCCAAGGATGGTAAAATTTTTCTCTGCAGATGTTCTCTGGTGAATTTTAGCACACCAAAACTGAGCAAAAAATATATTTTTTGGTTTCTAAAAAGGGGGAGGGAGACGGGTCCGCGCCTGCTGGATAGCTCCTGAAATCTCAGTAAACGTATTTCATGATAGGTCATAATACTCCATAACTTAGTACATACATTTGTAAAAGAATGTACTGTAAACAGACACTGATAAAATTAATGAAAATCAGTAACCCAAAGCAATTTTTGAAGATCAAAGATTAGTACAACAAACTGTTATACTAATACAAATCTAATTTAAGACCGCAAGAGAGATGATAAGTTCACTGGTTCCTTCCTTGATCAAGAAGCAAGAAGACGAATTGTTATAAGATCTAGGCTCTCTGGACAGAGTTCATATTCAAATAACAAAGGTACTGATCATTGGCATATTATCTCCAAAAGCAAGCACAAAAAACATTCATTCACTTAAGTATGTGTAGCCCTTAATTAAGAAACTTTTATACCAATAAAAATCTGGTTATAGGAATTCAGAACATCAAGAGAGATGGACAGGTACAGTAAGCAAGAAGGCAACTTGGATCTACACTGGACAGAGTTCATTTTCAAAGTTAAAAGGCACTGATATACTTTACGTTATCAGTCAAAATCAAGCACATGGTAAATTCATTGATGGCATATGTAGCAAAAGAAAAATAAAATAGTGCAGTATACATCATGTTTGGGTGGATGTCGCAAAATAATTGATTTGGTCAACTAGCATGAATATTGGTTTCAGCAATCTGTCATGTAAAGCGAAATAGATACATTTACAAAACTGAAAATAGGATCTGTGAAGGCCTATAATAAGTTTAAAAAAAATATGGGGGAGGGAGGTGAAAAATGCTTATTCAGTGGATGATTCCCTGAATTTCAAGATAATTTCATTAAAGCCTTTAGCTGATAAAAGAGGTCAGAATCCATCACATTTCAGAGTCCTGGATGGCTCTTGAAATCTCAGGAAAAATAATTACATGTAAACAGCTGTGAGAAAGAGGAAAGAAAGGAAACATATATACTGGAGATATGCTGCACATATGGAAAGCTTATTTTTTGCACAAGGAAATTGTGGAAATTGGTCGTTTATAATAAATGGAGCTACATAATGTAAAAGCATATTTTAATCCGCATACTATACTTTTTTAGGCAAAAAAAATCTGCATTTAAGCAATATACAGACTAGTGTTGTTCAAATTGAACAAGATCCGCAATTGCACTGAATTTAAATTTGAGGTTTTATCCAGACCAAAAATAACATGTTATTGCTGTTTTAGACAATTGTCATTGTTAACAAGCTATTCTTTTTAAACATGTTACTCAAGGACTGTTAAGGTTCATTTGATGTTATGTTTAGTTGGTTAAACTAATTGCATGGCCTAGTAAATTACTACCAGAGGTAAATTTCCCATGCTTTCCTAAACTTGCTAGCAATCTAGTTTAGCCAAAAAATTAATGTACTTGCAGCTTAAGATAGGATTACAATGACTACTGGATTAAAATGGCCCTAAGCAGCTATGGGGCACCATGCCAGCTGCCACAGTAGTTTTGTTAAAAAAATAGACTGAAGAGGGGAAAAATTTCATCAGAAATGGGATCTATATAATCACCTCAAACAGATAAATTGAAATGCAGGAAAATGCATTATAACAATACTACTGTATTTATTAATTTTCTTCTGCAGCTGCAGGGGGCACCACACCCTTCAGACAACCCCACTAGCGAGTCAAAAAAAAAAAAAAAGTCATAGCATTGCTCCAGTTTTTTTTATATCTGGTTACAGCCATGTCAAAAATGCCTATTTAAAGGGGAACTCTGGGATTATACCTACAGAAACAATTTCACAACATTTGAACAATGATATAATGAATGAAAACACTTTCCAAAGTAGGTATTAAATCAAAAATTGGATCTACTACTCATATTACACAATGCTAATGAATAGAAAAATTACCGATTTTGAAAGGGTTGTTAAAAGAAAAATTACCGATTTTGAAAGGGTTGTTTAAAACCTGCATCGAAAGACACATGCGAGTTATATTTGTAATAATAAGTTTGGTTTTCAAGCACAACCCTTTTAAAATATCTATTGAGATCCACGTTTGATTTGGGTCCCGCCTTGCGAAAGTTTTTAAGCATTATCTCATTGTCCAATTGCTGTGAAATTTTATGTTAGGTAAGAACTAATTTTTCTATAGATTCATCCATAGAAATTTTAATCCCAGAATTGCCTGTTTTCTGTAAGCTTCAAAATTTAAATTTGTATCCTATTACATTAAAAGATAAATCTGAAATTCACAACTTGCAGTATTGATAGGGCCAAATTATATTAACCGATCATTTGCGATTTTGAGGGACAATTATTATTAACAGATGACAATAAATTTATAGTCAAAATATGGCTTGGCACTTTGTAACATGGTAGAATGTTTTAAGACAAATTTAGGATTGCAAGAATCAATCAGCTTTTAAATTCATACTTTTGGAGTAACATCCAACAATAAACTCAAATGTTCTTTATCTACACTGTGTTGTCTTGTTGCACTGGTGTAATAAGAATTCAGTTCCCGATAGAAAATACTGATGCTTGATTCTCCATAAAATTTCAATTAACAGCTACCACATAGGCAACAATTCTTTCATAAAAAGCTTCAAAATTGATAAAATCAACTGTTCCAAATCCCTTCGTTCACTTGGATTTAACAGCAACTGGAGATCTATGTTCCTGCAGCCATGTAACCATAGAAAAATACATCATCTCAATTGGATTGGATTTCTATAAGTATTAATTGCTGAAATCAAAATCAAATCAACCAGCTGTCTGCTTATATAAATTTAACATCAAAGGATCTGTGCATTTTTAGCCATGTAGTTGTAAACCTTTACTTTCATATGCAACTAGAGGTCTTTATTTCTGCAGCCACATACAGATTTATACAGTTTAGCCTTTCAACTGTTTCAGATCAGATTTGTCCACTTATTTAACAGCAACTAGGATCTGAACTTCTTCAGCCATACAGTTGGTAAAATACTTATGTGATTTAGTGCATTAGTTCAAACTAAAAATCCAATTTCATATGCAGTAAATGCTTTTCATTGTAAAATAATTCTTTCATGAATATTTGAAAGCTCTGGTGGTTGTGCTTTGAATCACTTTAGTCCTGATATTATCAGCAACTGGAGGTCTGTACATTTGCAGTCATGTTGTTGAAAAAATATTAGAGATATAAAGTACAGCCTTTTCAAAT
>JAOTQE010062788.1:4766-18300 GCA_025631205.1 Nesometra sesokonis | reverse complement strand
TACGATTACTGCTTCATAAGCCTAGACACTGTAGTGCAAGCATGATGTTTGTAGAAAATAGTGTTCCGTCTTTTTATAAATGTATGTATTAGATCTTCTATTTGTAGTTTCATTAAAAGAATAACTGACAGTAGCAACTCTGTTGTAAGCAACACTAGGCAATGCGCTCTACCGTCTTCATTACTAAACAGGAAGTGGTTTGAGCTTACCCACTAGTAAGGCCTACATATTTTTTTTATGCTTCTTATCTAGAAGCCTGCCCGTATCTAGATAGGTTCCGTAGTATGAATTTTTCTAATACTACACAGTATTTTTTCGATTTTTTAATATATGAATTGAATGTATATGCTTTTTTCGATTATTGTATGGAATCTATTTCTGAAATAAAATACTGAATAAATGAATGAATTAAAAAACGAATAAAAATTTATACATTTTATATATAGAAACTATCTTACTTATTTTGTCATATATCAATCTTAGGAATTAGTGTATTTTAAAAATATTTTATCATGGCGTTTGTGCTGCATAAAGCAAAACATTGCTAAAAGATCTCAGTGCTAAAATAGAAGAAAATGGTGATATTTACCTCAGTTGTTTAAACTGATAGTAATCACTGAGCTGTGCACTGAACCATGAAGTGTCACTGGTGCCCGTTGGATCAAAAGCCATGCCACTCTCCTTGTGTTTCGGCTGGAATGTTAAAATAAAAGTTAACAGTACACTATTTTTCAGATGAGACGTTAAGCCGTTGGTCTTGTGTACAACATGGCTTATGTGCACATTAAGCAACACAGTTCACTCTTCAGTAAAGACTACTGGATTGTCTCCCGATGTTCTACCCAATCACAACCAGAAGTGGGTTATCCTTGGTGTAACACAGAATAAATTAAGAAATTCAGTTATTAAAAACACTATTTTCTATGTTCAAGTTGATAAATGCTATGCTTTATTCCATTCTAAAAATATTTGCATTTATACCTTCCAGGTTCCCACTTATACTCCTGGATGTAGAAAGGCAATGTACATGGTGTATTGCTCATGTTCCCATGGATATTTAATCCATCAGTGTAATTTTATACTTAGAACTTTGCGTGTTGTGAACCTGGACCATTACCACAAAAATGAAAGAATAATAATAATTCATTGTTTTTTTTCTTTTATAGCATCATATACAGGACCATTAATGTTTGGAGGATCATCAAGTACAACCTTTGCATCACTCACCTCCAGCGACCAAAGTCTTCCAGATTTCATGAAGGAAAGTAAGTGATAAAATAGACAAATAAACTCCAGGACCTGACTGGATAATAAGTAAAGTCTGCACTTTGGTGTTTCATGGGTTGTTTCCACAGAAATTTTGGATTATCCAATGAAATATCCAATCAAATCAATTTAAAAAATACAACTGTGCAAACTCAGTGTAGACCATAATGCATTGTGAGTCCACTAACTTCCGGTGATTTTTGGGGGATTTTCTTTTTCCTCACGTGTCACACTGGTAAAACCATGATAAAATCCACACAAAAGTAAGGTCAAGGTTGACCCCGTGTCAAAGGTAAAAAATTATCACATTCAGGTCAATTACTGGATAATTATCGGATAATTTTATCACGTCAGAATAGGTTAAACACCCGTTTATCGGATAATTTGTATTGCGATAATTTATCGGATAATGTTTTCCTGCGGAAACATGGCCATAGTCAGTGTCTCACAACACCAAATAACTGAAATCAAACGATATAAAATCACCTCAACAATTTCACCTTCTTTCCACTAACAAGTTCTGCTGAAGAATGACGATCTGTCACTGACTGATCTCTAGAGGGCAGTGTCTCTGTAATAACAGGGTCGTAGTAGATGTACACACACGACAAAGCAATTAACTAATCTCCCAGAATTTTTCAAGTAGTCAAAAATGTTTGTAAGCATTTTTTTCCCAGTCTAGGTTGAACCAGAGACAGCATTGACTTAGCCTGTCTCACAGGCCTTATCGTCGGGTTTATTCGCTTTTATTTGCATGATTCCTTTTAAGGCGCTATTGATGTCCCACACTCACTTATTTTACTTTAGCCGTAAGGCCTGTTAAAATGATTCATGCGTGACCATTCGCACCAGGAATTCATAGTGTGAATGGTCATGCTTGATTGAATTTGAAAATCACATGATACCATTGCAGGCTTGGGTCTACCCATGGAGAAAAGAAAATCCCTAGGCAACATGATGGACGATTGCAACTGCACGAGAAATAAGAACTGAGTTTTTTTTATATGAATAGGACAAAATTACATTTGTGAGAATACTTTTCAGGTATAATTTGTTTGGTAATCTCTCAACTGGTGCTTGAGCTTAAATGCTCACTCTGAAAGGAAGCATTTTGGTTTGTTGATCTTACTGTAAACATTTATTTCTATCCGACCACATGCCAAATACGGATCAAGCGGATTATTACGGACAAAGTACGTCATTTCTTTCTTGCTTCACCAGCGTTTGATAAGTCACTTCTGATAAAAATTATGACTTATTCTTGTCATCGTTGGCGGCGCTACATATATTACGAAAAACGACCATACAGAAGCGACTTGGGGCAAGACTAGTTTTGACTAAGCCTGAACCCATTTTAGCAACTTCACCATCTACCCTTATTGTTTTTCCATGAACTCTCTTCCTCTCTGTAAACACTACATTTCATTGAAGTGATACCAATAAATTTTTCCATCTTTAATTTTAAGAATGTTTTAGTTTACCGTACACTACCACTCACTATATAAAATAAAATAAATTTAATGTTTGTAATGCAAAATTCAGTCGACTCTCAAAACCAACCCTTTGAACATCCATTGTATCCAGACAGTTTGGTTTAGTTGTACACCTGTATTCTTAAAACTGAACTTAAAGATTGAATATTCTTGAAACCACTACGACTAGAATCTGAATTTCAACTAAATCAAGTGAACCTCGACTAAATCGTGGCTCTGGAAGACCAATTTTTCTAGCCTTACCGGAGATAGACAAACTCACTGACTGATTAAACTTTAAACATTATTTTAAACCTATAAATAAACAATGTATTTATGCATTAGTGGTCGCAAAATGTAGCCTTGTAATTCTTATAATTAGCCAAAATTAATTGCAACAGGTTAATTTTGATAAGGTGCAAATCATGTTAATTTTTAAGGCTACAAAATTACCATTATTTTACTGTTGTAGTCGAAAAACAAACTTCAACTAGATGTTTATGAATAGGAATTGGGAATCTAAGTTGCAACTTACAATTTTAAGCCTAGTTTGAACTACGACTACAGTCGGTTTTAAGAATATGGGCATTAGTCTTAAACATGTTTTCAGACCAATCCAAATATTACGTTTTAATAATTATAAACTATATATTTATCATCAGAATCCTCACAAAACTTCTCGTGGTCAAATGCTGGCACACAGTTATTTAGCAGTGCAGGGGGTGGTGATGAGGATTATGATCCGCATTATGAACCCATCGTGAACTTACCAGAGGTCACTGACCTTAAGACCGGCGAAGAAGATGAGACATGCCTGTGGAAAGAGCGTGCCAAAGTTTACCGATACAACAAAGATGTCAGTCAGTGGAAAGAACGTGGAGTGGGTGAGGTGAAGTTCATGCAGCATACAACCACCGGTAGGATACGTATTCTAATGCGCCGTGATCAAGTTTTGAAAGTTTGCATCAATCACATGATCACGGCTGATCTTGAGGTCAAAGCTATGCAGTCGTCGGATCGTGCATGGGTCTGGAGTGCGCTTGATTTCTCGGAGGGAGAAGCTAAGATGGAACAGTTGGCTATCAAGTTCAAGAAGCCGGAGCTGGCTAATGAGTTTAAATCAAAGTTTGAGGAATGTAAAGAGCTTGTTGTAGAAGCAGAGAAAAAAGGAAATGAAAAGAATGTAGAAGAGAAACCTGATGAATCAAAAACTGAGGTTTGTAACATTGCTTATTTTTGCTGTTACATTGACTATACTAGTTTATTTTCATGGTCAGCATCATAATCATTGCCATTATAACCATCATCATCATTGTCATCATTGTCTTTATCATCACCATCCTCTTCACCGCTTCACAATTTTAATTTATCATTCATCATCATCAGTCAACCTCAAAAGTCCTCTCACGATAACACATATCCTTTTTCTTTATGTTAATTGGTGGAGAAAGGTGGATAAAAAAATGTTGTCATCTTGCTGTTAACTATTTAGAAAAGCTAAAACGGGGATCGGCTCAGAAAATATATGTTGAAATACTTCCCTTCAAATAGACCATCAGGGATTGACCCTGGGTGGTGGTGGTGTGGGTGTGAAGAGATCGTTTAGGCACTATGATGGGGTAGTCATTTACAAAAATCTTTACCTCAGTGACTTATATTTTTGGTAGATAATTCAAATAAATTGTTAATATTTAAAAAAAAATATTTCTACAGTAAAGAAATTAGTGATAGATTTAACAATTAACTAAACATAAAAGAGAAATTCATTCTCAAAAAAACTCATTTATTCTGTAAACAATATAGAAGCCTCTTGAAATGTGGAAGCTGTTAGAATTTACAGGGCACACTAATTCATTGATTTTATATTTTTATTATTAGAGTTTTGCTGATAAGTTCAAACCTAAGCCAGGGACATGGACTTGTGACACGTGTCTCGTTAACAACCCACCAGATACCACCAAATGCCTGGCTTGTGCCACACTCAAACCAGGGGCGACTCCAACATCAGCAACAGCTTCTAAGCCCTCACAGCCAGTCGGTGCTTCTGGTGGATTCAAGTTTGGCGGCACAATCTCCTCACCTCAAACTTCTGGATTCAACTTCAGAAGTGCTGCCGGTACAAATGCCAAACCTCAATCTTCAGGATTCTCATTCGGAGGCGGTGCTGCAGCAGATACTACGACTCCTAAATCTACTGGTTTCTTCTTTGGACAGCCTGATAGTGGGACCACAGCCACCTCCACAACTGCACAGTCTTCTGGCTTCTCTTCTGGACAGGCCATGGGCAGTACTCCGAAGCCAGCTACTGGTGGGTTCTCTTTCAGTGGCAGCAAACCAAGTGGTGCTACTGGTTTCTCGTTTGGTGATTCAGCTAAAGCCCCATCAGGAGCTCAACAGGAAACCACACCTCCTACTACTGCTCCTATGGATGACAAAACAATGGTAATTTTCACTTCATATTAGGCCTAAAAAAGTGACCTAATATCTAAATGAGTGCTGCTATTTCTTTTTTTTTAATTCCCATTTTTTTAGCTAATTACATAAAATTATTCCTGAAATTGTAAGAAATAAATATAGTGAGAAATGCATATTCCAAAATGACACTATAGTAATGAAAACAAATTCAAACTACTTAAAATAAAGTAACTTAAAAAATAGAGCAGATTAAAAGCAAAAACAAAAAATCCTGATTGACTGACCAAATTTTCAAATATTATAAAATGTACTTATGCAACATTTTTTATAGCCTTTATTTTATTTTCAAATCACTGGTATACCTTTCAAGCTGTTGGTATGATTGATTGATTGATTGATTGATTGACTGAGTCCAATCTATCTGTATCCTTCACTAAGAAGTATTTGCATTCATTGAAAGATTTACTTTTCATACTTTTTAATGTCTGTTCCAAGAAGGCTCATTGCACCACTAAAATAAACTGATTACTTTATGGCTATAGGGCCATTGTCTTTTAAACCCTCAGTTGTGTTGATTTTGTGTTTTTATTTATTACATTTACAATAATATTTACTTAATTATAATTTTATTTTTAGAGTTTAGCTGATAGATTCAAACCCAAACCAGGATCTTGGTCATGTCCAACATGCCTCTGTCAGAATTCAGCTGAACACAAAAAATGCCCAGCATGTAAGACTTGCCAACCTGGAGCTCAACCAGAAGTAGCCAGTTCATCAACACCTTCCAGTAGTTCCTTTCAATTTGGAAGCAGCTCAGCCTCTGGCCAGTTACCGGAAAGCAGTAAAGAGACTACTGCACCAACATCTCCTTCTAAGACTTTCTCATTTGGAAGTACTGGCAAAACTTTGCCACAGTTCTCTTTTGGTGGAGGTGAGGAAAGCTCTGCAATTTCAAAACCTACTGGTACTACTGGTTTTACATTTGGTGCTAAACCATCATCAAGTGGATTTGTGTTTGGTAGTAATCTGAATCAGAATGCACCTGAAGAAAAAGCACTTGATCTGTCCTCTCCAAAGAAGACCGGTAGTCCAAGTTGTAAATTCTCAGACATGGCTAAGTCATTCACCTTCCAATTCAAAATGGATCCAGAAGAAGCAGCTAATGCACCACCGAAATCTCCAACCAAATCTCCTGGCTTTCGGAAGTCTCCTGGTTTTATCAGGTCACCAAGTTTAGACAAGTCTGGAGATGATTCCTACTACAAAGATGATGAAGGTGATGGATTGCATTTTGAACCAGTTGTTCACCTTGAACCGGTGGAACTGACAACCGGAGAGGAGGATGAAGATGTGATGTTTTGTCATAGAGCAAAGATGTATCGGTTTAACAAACCAAGCAATGAATGGAAAGAACGTGGAATAGGTGATATCAAGATATTGAAGCACAAAGAAACTGGTCTATACCGTGTTTTAATGAGAAGAGAGATGGTTTTAAAGTTGTGTGCAAATCATTTCATTCTGCCAGAGATTGATCTTAAACAAAATGCAGGTTCTGATAAGTCTTGGGTCTGGACAGCAATGGATGCTTCTAATGATGGAGATGTCAAATCAGAATTGCTGGCAGTTCGCTTCAAGACTGTTGATCTTGCTGCAGAGTTTAAAGAAGTCTTTGAAAAAGCTAAGGAGGATGTTAAGAAGATTAAAGCTAGCGCTGCCGAAGAAAAAGATGTAGATGAAAAAGCACCAGATTTGAAAGAGGATAAAGTGGAAGGGGTGATTGAAGATAAACCTGATAAAAACGATGATGATGATGGCGGAAGTGTGGATGAGGATGGTCAAGAAGACAAAGAGGAAGAAGAGGAATATGGTGATGAAGAAACAGAGGAAGATGATGAAGCAGAAGAGGAAGTGGAAGAAGAAGCAGAAGAAGAGGAAGTGGAAGAAGAAGCAGAAGAGGAGGAAGTGGAAGGAGAAGCTGAAGAGGGGGAAGAAGTAGTAAAGAAAGACGAAAAGACAGCAGGTATTTAGATATTTTTCTTTTTGTTAATTTCCAAACGATCGTTATAAATCAAGCGGTAGTAAAGTTTAGATAAGTAGCATTCATGATCTTCAGGCTACTTGTTGTCATTTCTTTATATATATATCTATGAATAAAATAAATGTTATTACCCTTGAAAAGCCAAAGTTGATAATCAACCTAGGTTGATAATTAATCTCGCTTGATGGAGTGTCCTATTGATGGTGTTATGGAACTGGAGACATTTAAAAGGTTATAATTTGTCGGGTCCAGAATCTAATTAGACCAGGATCAATCTCGCGATGTATGTTTGGCTTGTTCAGCTATTCTTATGATGTTAATGATAATAGTAATAATAGTAATAGTAATAATAATACTTTTTTTTTTTTTCGTGTCACATGCAAAAGCATGTTTTCTCACTACTTACAGGATAAGATCTACGCCATGCTTTCACCAAGTCTCATTATGAGGCTTAGGGAGTGGCGTTAAGTCGTGGGAACCAACCTAGTGTTCAACCAGATTCGAACCCAGGACCTCGGGATTGAAAGGCAAGCATGCTAACCATTAAGCTAGGCGCCACTCCAGTAGTAATAATAGTAATAATAATTCAGCATTTGCAACATGCGATCAATCAATGGACCTGCTTGACCATGGTCAATCAAACTATGAGTGCTTAAGTAGATCAGACATGCTGCTTATTTTAACTTGGAAGTTCTTGATTGATGGCATTCATTAGATAAGATTTGTAGAACATTGGAATAAAAATGTTTTTTTTTTAACCAGAAAGGATTGTGAATCCTCGGATCCTTCGTACCTACCTATCACAAAGAGAAGTTCAACATCTAGTTGTTAATTAATGCATCTATAGTAGTATAAGTCCACATGACACACATCTTAAAATGTTTATATTAATTTTAAAATTGCCTTCCCATTGTTATGATTCTGTTAGCATACGTTTTTTTTGTTCAAATATATAAAACATTTTGTTTTAATTCATAATAAAAACCAATGGTATTAAATATTTAAAAATCGCCTATAGGTCAAATTAATCGCTGTCTTATGACGTGGAAGTGAATGTTAACTTGTGCACTGTTTGCACATGATGTGCATGAGTGTAGTCATGTCGTATAACGTTCTAAGACATCAGCAGACCTTTCACATTCTTACATTTTTCAGCCAGTATTGGAAATGGCAATAAAAAAACAGTTTTAACATTTTAGTTAGTCTTGGTTCAAGACGGTGATTCTGTTTAATTAGTGAAAGACGATTAAAAGGCACCCATTGCGTTCCATAGCAGGTGGATTGTCATACATTTCTGATGTTTAAATCACAATCTTGGTCAATACTTCAATGTCATGTGATTTCCCACCACGTTTTCATGGGCATATAATTATCTGCGTGCCTGGTTTCGGTTGCATGTGATTGGCTAATCCACTCGAAAAAGGTTGAATATGCATATCTGACAATTACCGGTATATTCATAAAGTTTAGGGCTTTTCCCACAAGCAATCGACTGCTAAAAAATATTGTTTGTGGTTAAAGCCTAGCCTAATTCTCTCAACATTGCCATTAAATAGTAGTAGGCCTATCTAGTTACACCTAAGATATGTTTTCAGACTTACCTCTATCAGCGAACACAAGGCCTAGGCCCTAATTTTTGTATTGTATCTCGGGCTCTCGTCATATGGCAACATTCATGGTTTGAAAATGAGAACCTTTGATTGGTTGACTCAGTGGCCTAATTAGCCAAATACGGAACCTTAATCATTACGTCATGTGGCCTGGCACTTTCCATTCTCAACCCATGATCATTCACTATTGTACAAGTCTGTATATTAACGACAAACCTCACTCCACTAAAACTTCATTATTCACTGGTGGCGCATTTCATTAAACACTTAAAATGTAATATACAGACTTAGAGCAAGTCTACATTATAATTAAAATTAATTCATTTATATAAAAGATGGAGTTATAATACATAATTATACCTAATTGAATAATAATAAATCATATTGTTTTAATGCTATATATTTTCAGCTGCTGCACCAAAAGTGACCTTAAGTTTTGGAATGGATTTTGCTGCTGCAGTGAGAAAGACAATGAGTGAAGATGAGAAGAAAAAAGCATCAAGTTCAACAGGTAGTCCTGAAAAAACATCAGAGTCAAGCCCGGTGAAGGATGCTTCTACATTCAGCGAACAAGGATACAATCCAGAAGAAGAACGAGATGACCTACAGTTCAAACCTCTGGTTACTCTTGCCGAGGTTGAAGTCAAAACTGGTGAAGAGGATGAAGAACAACTGTTCTGTCAGCGTGCCAAGATGTTTCGATGGAATCGTGAAGAATCACAGTGGAAAGAGCGCGGCGTTGGTGAGATCAAGATTCTCAGGCACAAGGTCTTAGACAGGTGTCGTGTGCTCATGCGTAGAGATCAAGTCTTCAAGATCTGTGCCAACCATATCATCACACCAGAGATGGAGTTGAAGCCTAACGCTGGATCAGATCGATCTCTTGTCTGGAATGCCATGGATGCCTCAGAAGAAGAACCGCAGCTGGAGCAACTTGCAGTGAGGTTCAAAACAGCAGCAATTACAGATGAATTTAAAACAATCTTTGAAAAATGTCAAACCAGCCAAGGAAGTTAATGTAAGAAAATCATTTATATTTTTGCATTGGCCTAAGTTGTGAAAAATTCCTCTAGATTTTCTAGTGGTCATCCGAGGACCGTTTGTAATATTTACAAATACCCTAAAGATCAACACCTTGATTATTGTTAATAATTACTGGAGTAAGTCCAGAAGAAAAGTTTTATAATTATTATCTGTTATCACATTCTTGAATGATTAATAATATCCATACCTATATCTTGATTATTATGAAACAAGAGTTCCTGATATCTTTTTATTACACTGTTAGAATATTCCATTACTATTCACCCAAAACTTTTGTTGAACTTCACAGTTGCTTATTATCAACCAGTATTTTGACAATAATAGACCAATTTATGCTGTAATTGTGAAATATTTACAAAACATGGAGAATTTCTTGGAGAAAACTAATTTCAGGGAGAAAATTTTGTATTTCTAGGAGCCCGGGATATGATCCAAAATTCCTGGAGACTCCAGGACAATCCTGGAGACTTGGGAACATACAAGAAATATATTTGAGGTCTCACCACAAAGTGAGTTGCATCGTAGGTGAGATCAAATTGAGTTAACAATCTCCAAACTACTCAAAGTCAAATTGTTTATAAATTTAATTTTAATCAATTATGTGTACCATGGTACTTATATTTTTAATTTTTTTTATTCTTTATATGTCAGTTTTCATGTGGGAAAGTGTCCTCCATTCAAATTTTTTTTGAGATTGATAGTCTTTTAATTGTTTATTTTTTCGATTTTCTCAAAACTGTGTTTCCATACATGCAAATTTCAAATGATTCTAATCCAATGAATGTCATTTAAAGTGTATATTACAGGTTGTATAATGCTCTATTATACGATATGAATAATAAATTTTGGATTTCCCTACCATGAGACTCATTTTGTGATGAGACTTCTCATATCTTTAAAAAAAAAGCGCCGCAAACTTGTTCCTATTTTAGTTCAAATTTGTTTATCCTGTAATAGAATATGTGAGGTGTTGTGACGAAATGAGTCATGTTGTACGCTAGCTTATTTTGAAATATTCACAAAAATAGGTAGAAAGTCATAATTTTATAAAAATTATATTTTTGTTTTGGGAAGTTTATTTCTTAAGGTTTATAATCATTTTATGTTCATTACAACAATATTCATTAGTTTATGTTCATTTACAACGAACCTGTTTTTAAACTACATTTTGTCAATGATGTTTTTCAAAATCAATGGAAAAACATACAGGAAGTCAATAGTTATCTTTGAAGTTGATTTTCTCCAAAGTGTGTTTTCTCGTGTGTACATTTCAAAATGATTTTTCTCTAGTTATACCCACCTATGAATCTAATCTTTAAAAAAAACAAATTAAGGTATATAATATCTTCTATCAGAATATAAAAATAACTCATTTTTTTATTTTTAACAACACTACTCATTTTGTGTTGACAACTCACATATATGAAAAAATCCACTGATTTATTTCACAAAACTGCAATGCCATCATTTATAGATATAACTTACCTAACCACCCCGTGTGTAATTTACGAATCCAAAATCTAAACAAAATTTTGACAAGATTGAAATTCAACATCAGCCTTAACACGTTGACCGCCAGCGACGAGTATACTCACCAACTGGGTTTTGCTGTGTGTGCCGGTGACGAGTATACTCGTCAAAAACAGTGTACTTTTATAACGTTCTCGCATCACATGTGTACAAAGTAAACTTACAGCCTCTTCAGGGGTAGTTCAGGGAAGATACACCTATTGTAGATGATAATGTTGAAATAACTTCCGCTTGTTTGTTGTGTTTTATTGCAGGCAGTTTAAAAGATTACTAAATGCCCTGGCACCCTTATTGCAAGCGAGTAAACTCGTCACTAATAACAATCGTATTTCCAGTGCAAGCGAGTAAACTCGCCACTGGCGTAGGCAAGAACATTTCTTTCCCAGTGCCAACGACAAGTATACTCGTCACCCAATATTTTACCGCCAAAATATTAGACGCCCTATTTTGATGATATGTGACTAAATAAAACCTTGAAAAACTATATTTGTACATGTAAACCTGTTCTGGCACACGGAAATGAAACAGAAAAATGGGTCTGGCGGTCAACGTGTTAAATGGAATCTCCATTAATGGAATTTTGGGGCAAAAAAGAAGGTTTAAGTCTTATGAATTTGTCAGATCCAGCAATTTGACTTGCGAACTCATGATGCATACCTACATGAATGGCTTGGTTAGTATTTGACAATAGACTTAACCACTCAGCCATGGAAATTCCTGATTAACAGCTGTCTCTAATTCCTAACACAAATCAGCCATTGAGAGGTTATTTTCTACGCTAGTGTATGTTCAGTGGTCCCAAGACTCATTTGATGTCAATAACTGACAGCATGTACATTCGTTTTTTAACACATGCTCAATACAGTATTATTTTTCATGCGATTTAATCAGATTTTCCAGACGCTTCTTGGTTTTGTATTTCTCAATTCCCATCCCTTTGTAGTGTATGCTTCCACTACCTCTGTTTCTTATTGCTGGTCACTCTTGCTCATATCTTCTTAGAGCTGTGGTGTGAAAAGAAATTATTACATATATTTATTGTGCCTATTTCATATCTATGAATGTAATATTTTGTTTTATTTTCAGGCTTTGTGAATTTAACAATTGGCTTGAAGAATTACAGAGACTGTTGCCATCGAATTCAGCACATACTAGTTTAGGTTTATTAACTGGTAGACATCCACAAACAATGTACATAATTTAAGTTAATTAAGTGTATACCTACCTGACAAATACAGTACAATCTGCTAAACACACTTACCTGGTCATATCCTACTTACCTTATATCCTACTAGCCTTATGCCTTTGCATAAACCCCTTAAACCTGGTAGTCGCAGTCGGCTCGTGTAGAGGGCCTATACCTTTGTATAAGCCCCTTAATCCTGGTAGTCCCAGTCGGCTTGTGGGGTTGTGTAAACTCTGGTATAAGTCCCTTGAACCAGGAAGTCGCAGTCGGTTTGTGTAGAGGGCTTATACCTTTGTATAAGCCCCTTAAACCTGGTAGTCGCAGTCGGCATCAGTACCGTAGCCAGCATGAGGCGGTCGCCTCACCTGTTTTTCAACTCTGGGCATGTGGAGTTTGTTAATACCTGGTATAAGCCTCTTAAACCTGGTAGTCGCAGTAGGCTTGTGGAGTTTGTTAGTACCTGGTATAAGCCTCTTAAACCTGGTAGTCGCAGTCGGCTTGTGGAGTGGGTTAATACCTGGTATAAGCCTCTTAGTCGCAGTTGGCTTGTTGGGTCGGTTTATAGCTTGGTATAAGCCCAATACCCTTGAACAAAGTAATAACAGTCAGTTTGTGTGATTGACTTATACCATACTGACCCTGGTATAAGCCCACTACACTTCAACATTGTGATTATAGTCAGTTTGTTGGTTGGTATTATATCATACATACCCTGGTATAAGCCCACTACCTTCAACATTGTGATTATAGTCAGTTTGTTGGTTGGTATTATATCATACATACCCTGGTATAACCCACTACCTTCAACATGGTGATTATAGTCAGTTTGTGTGATTGACTTATATCATACATACCCTGGTATAAGCCCACTACACTTCAACATTGTGATTATAGTCAGTTTGTTGGTTGGTATTATATCATACATACCCTGGTATAAGCCCACTACACTCAACATTGTGATTATAGTCAGTTT
>JAOTQE010062777.1:0-18301 GCA_025631205.1 Nesometra sesokonis | reverse complement strand
TAATACTAATACTAATACTAATACTAATACTAATACTAATACTAATACTAATACTAATACTAATACTAATACTAATATTAATACTAATACTAATATTAATATTAATATTAATACTAATACAAATACTACTGGTATTAGTAAAAAAACTTGTGAAGCCTGATCGAATTTGCATCTCATAAGATTTAGCACCGGCTAAAGGAGCCTTAGAACTACCCGCGTGATTAAGAACTAAGTAATGGATCTCTTTTAGTGACGTCGGTAAAGGTAGAGGGCGCTTGACTATATTAAAACAATAATTATTTATAATATCGGAAGGGAAATGAACGCGCGATTGAATGTAATCGCAATGTTATAAGTCTTACCGACCGGGCTATCGTTTGGTCTACAACAGACCTCAAGAAGAAAACGAATTTAATCAAAGCAATGATTTAACGCATGATGGCACCTAACATAGCCAAATTGATTAGATAGTATGTGCCTTTATTTATAGATGAACGGGTTTTACGCAAGTTAGAAAGATGACAAAGCCGTAGTTCATTGAGATGAGTACGGTTAACTATGTAACAGATGTGAGATTAACCTATAACATCTATACTACGTCAATACATGACACTATGTATTAGAGCAAACAGTCTATCCAGAACGTTTGGTAAATGCTCAGATAAAGTGTTTTTATTTAAGATGTTTTGTATGAATAAGTACTGCTGCATTCTTTAGTGTAACTATACTCAAGCCACCATAAAGTCTTTACAAGTTTGCTACAAAAATGGTTTACGATTACTGCTTCACAAGCCACACTGTAGTGCAAGCATGACGTTTGTAGAAAATAGCGTTCCGTCTGTTTATGAAATTATTAGATCTTCTATTTTTAGTTTCACCAAAAGAATAACTGACAATAGCAACTCTGTTATACACCAGGCAATACGCTCTACCATCTTCATTAATACACCGAAAGTGGTTTGAGCTTACCCACTCTCAAGGCCTAGATTTATTTTGTGCTTCTTGTCTAGAAGCCTGGCGAACTAGATAGTTTCCGTAGTATGGATTTTTCTAATACTACACAGATTTTTTCCATTTTTTTTCTATTATATAAATTGAATATGTACGCATTTTTTATTATTGTATGGAATCTTTTTCTAAATAAAATACTGAACGAATGAATAAATGAATATAATTTTACATTTGACATGCCCCAATAGTAAAATCAGACAATTGTAATTCATCAAATTTAATATGTACATAATCTTGACGTAAACTCCAAACCAAAAAGAATAGTGTATAGGTCTATTTCATAAACTAAAACCACAGATTGTGTCGCTTCATATGTATTGTTTGCTACAGCGAGTATAGTCAGTACGATTACGAAGGTTGTACCCCTTTCTTGTTTTTATGGCAGGCGCCACCAGTAGGTGAGAAAGTTTCCGTTTTCCAAGAAGGCATGTGCATGTTAGAAAATTGATTACCCTTTTCATCTCGATTCATATTTTTGTTAGTTTTACGTATCCATGTAGATTTTTCTATTTCCCTTTCAATGTACAAAGGTACTGTTAGGTGCGGAAAACCGATAAAAACGTCACAATCGTACTATCGACACTCGCTGTTAGTCAACGAAATCTGTTTACGAAAAGTTAACATTTTTTTTAAATTTCTTACATACATCTATCAATGAAAACCGATAGGAGTCTACAGGCAAAAAAATCCAATAAATAAAATGATAATTTATAATTACTGGCCGTATAAAAACAGACATAAAAGCATTAGAACACTAAATTAATACTAAATATTTGTATAATTTCCATAAACCATTGACTCTTAGGTTACATCTTATTTATCAAACTATATGATCATATGATACATTTTCTATGTTTTTTTAAGCAAGGTAAATAAATGCACCTGTTAATCTAAGAAATAGACGCAAATTCATCATCACGAAAATACCTGAATAGAAATTGATTACAAATTATTGGTGTAATTTGTGTTTATTATTCCTATGACAATTCTTAATCGATCGATAGTGTTATGCAGGGAAGATGTCAGAGCACCACAGTAAATGCATCATTTATTACTGACTGTTTCTTTATATTTAATGTTATGATCTAGTTGTAATTAAACAGTCTTTGATCGATGATAGCCAGGATCTGCGTGTGTGTTGGAGCATGTCGTCTCTAAAGTACATTGTACACTATAGGCATTTGTTATACAGCATCCCTCAACTTGATTAAATAGTGTCCTTAAATTCAATGGTTTACAGTCATAGAGTTTGAGGACATTCACTCCATTAGCTAGAAGACGACAGTGTAGCCATGGTTTACAGTCATAGAGTTTGGGGACATTCACTTCATTAGCTGGAAGACGACAGTGTAGCCAATCAGCTAATGGGATTGGAATTTATCGGCATCTGTAGGATGGAAACCATGAAAGTTAGTAAGAAAATGGAGCTAAAGAAAGTTAAAGAAAGTAAAAGAATCTTGTCTGAATCAACACGGTTCGTCGTAGCGATGGGTTGGGTATATATAGGGTCTAGGCCATAGGCGCTATTTGCATCCGGGATAAGAAACCAACGCACGTCTAGGCCTAACATAGGCTTGATTGTAAAAAAAAAAATACGCTTTGTTATGCAAAAATTCTTTTTTTAATTTGTCGGAAATATATTTAATAACTTGTTTACCTAGATTCGGCGTCCGTGCTCATCTTGCTTTTTAAATAACAAATATTTTGGATAACTTCCTCAGAATACTATTACACATAATATATTAATATATAGCGGAGGTGATTTCTTATCCATATAAACGTGGCGCCCTCAATCGGTAGGGGAATTTCATGAAAGGTGTATACTCAAGTGGAGACGAAAATTACTAAACGAATTACATGGCCTTTGAATCAGACTGTAGAAATCCCTAAATGGTCGTTTAAATAATCATCAGAGGTGGATCCGGGATCCTTAATCAGATGCACATGAGGAAGACAAAATTCCTAAACAATTTTGAAACATAACAGTAGAAAATCACCGTATAGAAAAGTTAACAGCTACAAATACCTCGGACAAACACTAAAAATGCAAGAACCACCAAGGATTAAAGGAGGATGAAGATGTTTTAGAAAGCACAACAAATACTAACAGACAAAGAAATGCCAATGTCTTTTAGAAAACGGGTATTTAACAAGTGTACAATAACTACTATGACATATGGAGCAGAGTCATGGTCAACAACCAAAGAGATGGAACAAAATTTAACAACAACCTAGAGAGCTATGGAAAGAAGAATGCTTAACTTGTCTGTACGAGACAAAGTCAGAAACGCCGAAATAAGAGAAAAAAAAACAAAGGTAAAGGATATTATAGTAAAGGTTAAAGAAATGAAATGGAGGTGAGCAGGTCATTTAACAAGAACCCAAGACAATAGATGGACCAAGAAACTCACAGAATGGCAACCAAAAAATTACAAAAGGAGAAGAGGAAGACAAAATAAAAAACGGAGAGATGAACTAAACAAATACACTAGCACGGCAACTTGGATGAAAATAGCTTCTGACAGAAGAAAATGGAAGTTGCTTGAGGAGGGCTTCACCCAATAATGGATGAACATATAGCCTGATGATTGTACTATGAAAACCTTTTGATACGTACCTCGAGATTTAATTTCTTCAAGCAGAAAAAATTCCTGATTTGCGTTATACCCTACTTTGAGCCAGGCGGGGATCGAGATACTTTATTTACAAGTCATTTGCTATTAGAGCCTAATAACAAATATTTTCCAGGTAAATTTTAGGGTATTTAAGCCTGTTAAGCACCAACTCCTTTAAATCCGAACCAAATTGTAGAAAAGGAAACGTTCTGAAACAAACAAAGCTTACTGGAGAAACACTTTAAAAAAATTATGAACAGAACGACGGATTGACTGGCTGACCAACCCCTTATCTGATGGAAAAAGTACTAAGGGACTGTCCGCTAAATCTTAAACAAAAAAACTACCAGATATCTAAAATGATAGAATTTAAACGTAAGTGGTACCGACGTACCTATTGACGGAGTAAAATGTAGAAATATTTAGATGCACTTAAAAAAAGAATATAATCAGCAATGGAACATATGAATGATTGTACACTAAAAGCAACAATGATTTAGCAAAGAAACATTATACAGAATTTGACATTGACAAACAACAATAGTTTGATAAGTTAGGTAATAAGCGAATGAGATATTGGATGTTACAATATTTATTAATTTATTGACGATGAGTTCCTCTTTGACAACATAGTATAAGAATATAAATTACTTCAATTGTCAACCAAAACCGTTTGGTCATTTTATTATCTTTTCAGTTGACGTTGTCATTGATAAAATAGTAGTAGAGAGATCTAACAGTAATATATTAGTCAAAGAAGAGACTTCTTTTATTAGATTTTCCAAGTATCTATATGCATACACTTGAGGAAACGTAGATTTTTATGGCTTAACTTTAAAACAAGATTTTGGGTAGGTAATTGGGTAACTTTTTGGGGTTTCCAAAAAAAATTGACATTTTTATCTAGGTCAGTAATTAAGTGTATTTGTATGGAAGCATTCGCAAATTCATGATCTTCAGCAATACACTCAAACTGAAAAACATGTATCTGGAAAACTCCTGCATTGAATAACTGAGATCTCAACAAACAAAGCTGGAGATGGGATGGACTCTAAAAAGTCTAAAAAGAAGTAAAATTTACGCAGAAACAAACTAGCTAACCTGTATAGAAAGTATCGGTTTGGAGAGAAAACCGTGAGACCGCAAATCCAGCAGATATTGCAAAAGATATGAAAAGTAAGGATAACAATGTTCCAGCCGAAGTACGTGTTCATTTGTTGATAATTGATATTAAATGTACATAGTGATCAGGTATTGTATAAACATAATTTTCTTCCAAAATGTCATTTTGTAGACTTGAATTCGCTAACAATATTGTTTTCAATACATTTTGCAACACCCACAATTGCAACATGGACCATTTTGAATGGCTTATGCCTCAACCCTTGTTACCTTTTCTATGAATACAATAGTATGATAATTTTAACATTTCCAAAGAAATCATGTGAATGGTACTTTAATTGACAATAAATATGTTGAAATATATACCTTGGAACACTGTTTAAGGGATGGTCATTTCGCCAAGCTGGATTTTCAATTTTTGATACGGCAAATGTCTCATCTGAACATGATATGGCCATTTTCAAAACATAGCATTACCATATGGGTTATGTGGTAAAATTGCTATTTTTTACATATTTTAAAAAAAGGTGAAAAGCACCCCTCTTTGAAATAAATGGTATAACCTAACTTTATACCCAGGAGTTAATCTAATATTTTCATTCAACCTAAGTATCCAACTATCCATAGCTTCAATAAAATAATCTATAAAAGTAGACTATATTAGACTATGTGCTTCTTTAAATTGTGGAATTTTGCTATTGAAAACGCATACATTTCTTAATTATACCGAAAAGAGTATTTTGACCGGCTGTACCATGGCAACTGATATTTGTCAGACAATTCCTTCCAAACATGTTAGTTTAGTGACAAAGCCCAATCATATATCACAGTATAAAATAAATGTGGTACCGTGACCACCCCATCTTTAATATTTACAGTTCCTTACTCATAAATGGTGAGTATTATTTTTAATAGAAAATTCGTTTGCTCTGAATCTTACCATGAGTGCGAGGATAGCGCCCATTACCCTCCCTAAGGACAATTCAATTCGGTGGATTCACAGTACGATGCGCTAGCGATCGGTTTCCGGGGACAGGCCAATTTCCAACTTCGGGGTCGACATCACGACTACTGATTCCAAAAATGACAAAAGTGGTTTTTCAACAAAAAACGGTCTAAATATTGAAAATAAATATAGGCAAGATGTGTTGTTTACATTAGTTTTAGACGATACAGAAAAAGTATACGCACAATATGCAGACTAGGAAGATCGAATGTGTATGGAGGCTGCAAGCCGCTAGCTCAGCCTTTCATCGATGTCGACCTTTCCCCATAAGGCACTGGGGATTCGGCCTCTCCACTGCAACCGATAGGTGGCGCACCATATTTCGAATCCACTGAATTGCTTTTCCTCAATCGTTGTTTTTTAACAGCTTGCTAAAGTCACATGGTAGGTATAGAAAAATAGGAAAGTATGGTTTGGAGAAGAAAACAAAATCGGACGCATTGTTATGTTTTACATTTAAACTAATACAATTGTATCAAACCATAATTAAAACAGTTGAAAAGAAATCGTACTGTGCCTATAAAGCGAGATAAATATAACTGAGTAATTGTATATCTCGCAAGACTTCTGCATTTTACAAGTATCTTTAGTGTCTGCTTTCAACATAAGTTTACTTTAAATTTATGTATATTAAATTCCCACCACGTAGATTCAGCGGTTAAGATTGATCATAATCGAGCCATAAGCTACCTTACATCGTGTATATAAACCTTATAATACGAACGCCATTCGTTTACCGATATATGACCAGATAAATAATACTATAGCTCATCGTTCTTATATAACTAGACTAACTCTAGATAAGATGTAAAGTAGTCGACGAAGAAGATACACCATCCAATGAGTATTCATCTATATCCGTCACGTCACTCTCTATATTATTTTTAATTCTATGGGATAGCATGATAATGCACGGTATAAGGCTAGGAAATAAAATAGATAATATTTCTAAGTACGGTCGACGTGTAACTAAATCCAAAGTTAAAGATTACAGCGCGCTTCCTTTAAAGCTCACCCTGAGCCAGCCGGGTAGTGGTCGTTGCAGACGTATCGAACGTGCGCATATCACAAGGCACTCCAGCTCCCATATCTAATAATTCTCTCGCGATGTAGACTACGTGAGAGAGTTTTTTTTCTGCAACTAACACAGCATATAGACAATCATTTAAAAGCTATACTATATATTCCATTTATGATTCTTTGAGTAAAATCATTATTCCCATTTTATAGGCACTCTTGCTTTTATCTATTGTCATTAATATTCCTCTCTGAAATAATTAAGACCCACAAACTCAGGCATGTAATATTCTACGATGTTATTCGTTGCACTACATCTACTATAGATAAATAACCAGTATCAATATTTAAATAAGGTGGGTTATCGACCGACCAATCTGTGGACTTACAGACATCGCTGAAAAACTAAATACAAGAATGTAAAACCATTAAGACTAATCCTAACATCCTATTATTGATAATAGCATTTAAAAGGTAATGGTCCAAAACGACTACCAAACAAAATACGATAAAGGATAACAGACGATCGGACCCATGGACGATTGGGTCCATTCAGTGGACGATCAAGTTCATTCAGTGGGTGATCGGGTCTATTCAGTAAACGAGGGTCCATCCAGTGGACGATCGATCTATTCAGTATTCAGTGGACGATCGGGTCCATTCAGTAGACGATCTGGTCCAATCTGTGGACGATGTGGCCCATTCAGTGGACGATCGGGTCTATTCAGTGAAAGGTTGGGCATAGCTGTCTGTGTGTCTGGTCGTCTTGACTTGGGCCTTATTACACAACGTAGAGATTAAAAGCACTAGAGATGTAACGAATATAATGGAAAAACTTAATGTTCATAAAATATCATAAAGGAGTACAGTGAAGTACAGGACATTGATAAGTCAATGCAGAATAACTTGGCTTTGATCAAACCAAGACAACCAAGAAGGTCGTGGCTTTGCTGATGACTCTGCCTTGCTGTCTGTAATACAGTAGAGCATACAGCAACGGTTGGTCTACATATCAACTCCATGAAAACTCACATTATGACCGTTGTGAGTTTCAATCTTACATCTGTGGTACCAATGTGAACCATGAAGGGCAACTACAATTTTTAGACTTTCAATATTTAGGTACTTGGAATGCAACCAGTAGGAGCATGCATGTCATAAATGACAAACCTAGAAAACTATCAAAAAGTTACAAAGATCTAGAAATCGAAGCTTCCAAGAAAACATTGGTTAAACAAGTACCTCATTATGGTCCTTAAACCTGGACCTTAACAAAACAGCTTTAAAATGGATTGGATGGGTGTTACACAAGATTACTGAGAGCTGATCTAGATGTTAGATGGAAAGACAATTTTCCAAACAAGGACTTATACTGAGATATTCTAAAGTCACCTCTAAAGTGAGAAACTATAAATCAAGTGCTTCTGGTCACTTTCATCGCCACTAATATGAATCAGAGAGATCTCTACTCTCGGCTCACAAGCATGGATCATCAGATACCTAACATAAAACTTATATACAGGTTACCTTTGAGGATACTGGTGTTGATAACACCAGATAAATATAATTTCTAATGGAGGATCACAGGACTGGAGACCAATCTATGCCTTTGTTAGCGTTCATAATGATGGTTGACCGAAGCCGAAATGATGATGATTATGTTAATGTTATCTAATGACATTCATCAGTTTTTTATTGTTTTTTTTTAAATTTGGAATACTGTTAATACAGTTGATTTATAATAAAAATAATGTTTCCACATTGTATAAGATGACGTCACACCTGGTCAAGCGCATTTATAAACTTTTCAAAGTCGTTTTACCTTGCAGATGCTTGATATCTTCATCACACTTGATAATCTATTGTAATTCTTTATGACGTCAATCTTAACAATCATAATCTATTCCAAATTAGTATATATTGTCGTGACGCCCCTTTCAACACTTTGGGCTTTTTATTTATTTTAATTGAGAACACCATTTTATTAAATATAGGACAATACTTCAGCGGTTTGTAAGTGATATACAATTAGCGTTTCTTCCGTGGATAATATAAATCCTGAAGGAAGAACATGCAAAACATTGAATTGAGTGCATTAAAAAAAACAGACATTTAAAAATTGAGATTAAAAAAAAAACATCAACTGATGAAGAAGTAAGCAGTGAACTGTACTTTGTCCATTTTCCACTTGAATGTGTATATTTCAGTGTAATACACAAAGAAAAATCAACCCATAAAGAACGAAGAATCGTTTTCATGATGTCCCCCTTGTGGCAATTGGAAGTAGGCATACACACAATTAATTACTCTTTTCCGATGAGTGGAATAAATTGCGTTGTTTAACGTAGACAAGCACCTTAACCTCTCACCTAAACGACGGTGTACCATTAACTTGTATTTTGGTGCTCCATCCGAAGCACAAGAAGACAATTCATGTTAGCCAGATGGAATAAATGCATCTCTCAATCTGAAATGTTACGGAGGGTACTTTGAATATGGATAGTGATGAGATATGAAATAATAAACATACATAACCAAATATAAATCATAAATTCGCAGATGAATAAACTGCAATTGAGAGGATGTATAGTTCAGACTTACGGTTTAATCAGGGAACAGTTAAATAATTTGATTAGATTTATTTGGTGACACTAAGGATAAACCACAAAAGCTGGAAATGGACTTATTTCAAGCAGAGTCCTCTTTCTCTAAGTGATTAGCCAGTTCACTCAGGGATAATCTTTTCCATAGAATCTATTGCATTCGGCATCATACAAAAAATAGCGTAACGCCTTATCCGAAAGACGGTGTTCTAATAACCTGTATTTGGTTCCTCGAACCAAAACATAATGAGAGTGGCGAAGTAGTCGAACCAAAACCAGCAAGTCTCAACGGTTCAACCCATAGAACAGTGACTAACACCAGTTTAGCAACTGAGCTAAATTCATAGATTTATTATTAACGGCTAGATGGTGAACTTAACACTGTAGAATTGTAATCCCACGTAGGTTCCAACTATTTTGATTTATTCAGTCTTAGTCACAAACATGTAAGTTAAATAATAATAACTGTTTTATAATTATTTCATTTTTAACATTCTTTTGTTATACAAATTATTTATATATGTTACATATATTTTATGTTGTCAATTTCTTTGGATTTGGATTAAATTTACTTTCATTTATTGATAAATTTGAAACTTCTATGAAAGATTGCACGTGCGCAATTTCGACGTAGCAACAGCGTTCGAACGTAACGCGATTTGATTGATTGGATTCCGGAATAGTAGATGCTTACATAGAACTGTACTTTAGGGCTATGTGTTCTGAGGAAATTCACCATCTAGCCGTAAATAATAAATATATGGCTAATTAGGATATTTTTTAAATGTTTGGAGCTTCAATGGGTCCTTTATCTATATTGTGGTATATTGTGGCTGACGAAATCAAAATAGTAGGCGCCTATTTATGGGACTGCAATTCTACAGAGTTAAGTTCATCATCTAGTCGTAAATAATAAATCTATGGCAGAATCCTATTTGTTAATCACTGTACGCGCGCGTCTCTTTGCGTGCTTTCCATACGCGCGCATAACTGTTTATGGTCCTTTGTGATGTCACTGTTGATATGGTCTTGGATGAATTAAATAGATTTATATCGCTTTTAGCGAATCCTTTCAGCGCTCGATGGGTGGGTGGACAGGTCGTATAAAGCACGGCGTTGAGGAGCATCCAAAATAACAATAAAAAATAATTATGCTTAGTATGACAGATTCTAATATGAAATCAATAAAAGAATTCGTGACAATAGGATTATACAATAATAACAATATCTTGAAGATAGTTATTCTCGAAAAATATAATAAATTACGTACAGTAAGCCTAATGTTTGGATAACGTTTTATTATTAATAATGTATAATAATATATTTTTAACGAATTTGATCTCGCTCATACGATAATAATCTTGCGTCGATTTGAATTTCAATATTGGTAATATTTCCATAGGCAGACGATAATTCTTTGTCAGCTACTCAGCTTGTATCATATTCCGAAGATCTTTATCACGCCAATTAAATATACGATATAACCTGGGAGGTAAAGCCATAGGGCACAATTTTGTTTCATGAATAAATTTAAAATTTACAAGGAAAAAAGCTATTAAATAGCTTTCATACAAATATCAGCCTATTATTGTAAATAAAACCACCACAAGTTGTCTACTAAACGTGGCTATTCTAGAGGAGCTGGTAGAAAACAGTGTTCTGATCGCTGAACCGTTGAGAATCGCTGGTCCCCGTTTTGATCAAACACCACGCCATTCTCCTTGTGTTTCGGTTGGAAGGTCGGAATATAAATTAATAGCACATCATCTTTTGGATGAGATGTTAAGCCGTTGATCCCGTGTACAACAAGGCTCAATGCACTCTTCGTAATAGAGTAGTGGATTGTCTCCCGGTGTACTACCCAATCACCACAAGGACCCCACTGTAAATAAGTTCTCGGATTTTCGTGCGTTATCTTTGTCTCACAACAACGATTAAATCAAATTAATTAAATCTTTTGTTCAAAATGATTCAGTTTAATATTAGTGAAAGCAACTTCAATTGGCACCAAATGTGTTATTGGCTCAGAAACAATTTTAGGTTTGTAGAAATTTTAAGGGTATAGTTTTGTATTTTAACCAATGATATTCACAACAACATTACAGCTGTGTTATTTTGGTAAACTAACTTATCAGTGTTTGCATTGTGGAAATTTCAGTTCACAAATTGTTGGGCGGGTCGAAGATATACCTCGTTAAGGTTGGTTGGCTGGCTAATTATTTATATCGCTTAACATTCTATTGTTTTTCACTATGATTTTTTAATCATAACATTTATTTCACACAATTTCACAATTTTACAATTTACAATTTTTGGTGACTAAAAAGAAGCTTTGTGCTTGTCAACTTAGTCACCAAGACAAAAAAACAATGCATGACAATTTACAGACAAAAAAAATGGAAAACAAACATAAAACATTAATCAAATTCTAGGCCTGGGCCCTAAGAAAAAAAAATATGTTGAAAAATGCTTAATATGTGGCAAGTATCATCTCTTTTAATGTATTTTTTATCACGATTTGCGAACTTAAGTGGGAAATGGATTTGTTAAATTGGTTCCAGATGTTAGGTCCATGAATGAAATACTTCTTTTACTAGATGTAAGTCGTGTAAATGGTACATACATATTGTTTGCATTTCTTAATAGCGAGGTTTCGCAGACTTACGAAATACGAAAATGGAAACGGATACGTCACACTCCAATTTTTGAAAGTTTCTAAATGTGTTAAAAAATATATCACATTTTCTACCTATGAATT
The DNA here is from genome assembly GCA_025631205.1 of Nesometra sesokonis. Taxonomy (NCBI): domain Eukaryota; kingdom Metazoa; phylum Echinodermata; class Crinoidea; order Comatulida; family Antedonidae; genus Nesometra; species Nesometra sesokonis. The sequence continues at coordinate 6,169 of JAOTQE010062777.1, read as the reverse complement.
GTTGATGATCGTCGTAAAATACTGACCAACTGTGACAGATATTTAAGGTGTTCTATTCAAATGTTACAAGAATATATGACGTGTCCGTTTTCGTATTCGTATTTCATAAGTTTGCAAAACCTCGCTACTGCCTACCATACCCGATAATAATATTTTACTGGGATATCATTAATGCATGTCGGTAAATTCATTGGATACTCTGTTTGACTGTCTGAATAGTAGGCCTAAGTAAACAATGCATAGACCTATCACGCATAAAAAAGATTAGTTGCCACATCCACGTCCCAAAATCTCGAAAATCAGGGTCGGTTTGTTGTGGCCTTTATGTTTTGGGTCTTTTTTTTTGTCTTCATATTTCCAGCTTTTGTTTAAAAAAAACTAGAATACATTAAGGTAGAATGTATTCCAGAAAATTCTAAGAAGTAAGTCACTCAAAAAGATTAAATAATTCAGGAAGTATATAATTCAAGTTATTGAATATAGAGTAACAGGTTCCTACTAAAAAAAAAATTTTCCGTCCGACCGACCAACCGACCGACACTTATTGTGTTAAAAAATGTTGTGCTTCGGCAACAAAGATATTTATGTTTAGCTTGTATTAGAATATCGTTCATGTATGTAGTGTTAATCTTCGTGTTATTAGAAGTTGTCTGTAGTTGACAGCCTCATACACAATTTATAGTTTTGAACCTATTGTTAGACCACGAGTGCAACACTATTATATATATTCTACAATATGAAATGTCTCGAATATGTGTGACGAAAACATTAAAAGGAAGTTATTCCAAAATATATTGCATACATTTTATTGGGAAATTGTATCCATGCATTTATTTTTGGAATTCGACCTTATACAACAATAATGTAATCGATTTTTATACATTGCAAACATTAAAGATGTTTTGTCACTTGAAAATGACTCACAAATCTTCAATATGAATAAATAAAATTTACTTGTCATACTTAAGTAACATCAAGTTAAGAGCTTAAAAATAGAACGTAGTGTATTTACAATTGTTTATTTTTTACACTGAAAACTGTTCAAACGTATAGAGAGACTGCAAACCATTTTCCCTTTTTCTGTGCATGCGCGTAGCATAACGTTATGAAATTGCAGTTAAATTTAAATTCCCTAATTTGTAAATGTCATGGTCATGTTTTTTCTAATAAAATTTTCTTTTTCAAAATAAGCAAGTTATTTTTAAAATTATTAAAAAAATTATTGTTAGCATTTTCAAGTGACAATACATCTTTAAAGGCAAACCGTACCTATTCATCTAATGCTTCATGAATCATTTGGTACATTAATAGCAGTATATGGGCTTACAAAGTTACAATAGGCCTATTATCTTTATACCTATTTGAGGCTAGCCATGGCAAAACCACAATGTTGTCCCGTAGGATTGTATTCAGAAATAAGAAAGTAAACAACAGAAAATATAAACAAATACAAAGGAATTTGTATATTTTTTGTTCAATAACTTCAGTTATAGATGTTAGAGTTTGATGATAATTTTTCATTTTAAAGCTTATGAAAGGTGTAATATGGTTTAACAATTGGTAAATTTTCAATTTTTGGACAACTTTGGGATTTTCCGTGACATGCCTCATTTAACTAATGATTCATGAATCATTTGGTACATTAATTGTACATGGGCCTACAAAGTTACAATAGGCCCATTGTTATTTCCTTTATTCTTTGTATCGTAGCCTAGGATTTATTTTCTTTTTCTTTTGCAAATTTTCGTATGTGCTATGGATGTACCTTCCATGGAAAAGAATATAAATTATATAAAGTGCAGTTCCAAATAAATATTTTTTTATTTGTGTTTAGTATGATTTGTTTCTTTTATTTGCAGGTTTTACTAATTAACAAGGGATCAAATTAAGTCTAGTTCGGAAATGTTTGATTATTATTTTCGCAGAGTTTTTTTTTCTCCGCCCATACCAATTCACTTGTTTGGTATCTGTTTTAATCTAGTGTTTTGTGTGCATCATGAAGATGGTGTATTTGTTGTGGATGGATTAGGATATGACATCTGCCAATAGCAACAATTACTTGCCATACCGTAAGTGTCATTTTACCATGCTAATGGTTTGCTAAATACATTATTAAAATAAATTATATAATTAATTTCTATGCATTGTATTAGGCAATTTAGTTGGATTTACAGATCAAATTTTTATCGTCGTAAAATAATATCTGACAACTACATAGTAACTAGGGCAAAAATTGTTTTTAACTTATGACATATCCTTGAAAATAGCCTACATTAATCTAATTATTCGTCTAAATGTTTTACGTCAGATTTATCTTGAAGTAAATGATAACACTTACAGACATTCTGTATGCTATGAGAATCAAATATTGCTATTCATAAGTCATCGGATTAAATTTAAGTGATAAAAATAACACTTAGAGCATTTTTAAATTGTCACTATTCTACGATGGATTTATCTTGAAGTTAGAATTATCGCTTACACACTGGTTTTGAATAATCCAGCAATCAAATGTTCTTATTAGTAAGTTACTTAAAATGCAATTCGATGTGAATTATTGTTTAATTGGTAATAAAATCATAGGTGTAAACGGTTATGATATTTTAATGTTTTGATATTCCTTGTCTAATGAAGCCTGGCGGTAGATGGACCGAAGCGTTACAACGTGCTTACATTGCTGCAGGTTATTTTTCATGTTCTTCAAATTAATCGCTCGGCGAATATAATAGTTATCTATCATTCAGTCATTAAGATGTTATCAGTTAACAATAGCAATATAACACTATAGTTTACTGTTATTTTCAAACTCATGTAATATTAAAACGAAGACGCAATTCGTACGGTAGAGGTCTATTATCAGGAGTCAAACCAAATTTATTTAAATAATAATCGGAGGCTCTCATGTTAAGACCATTTCTGTAATAAATTCTCATCAGTTCAATCAGTTGAATCTCCAAACTGAATATTTCGACATGAATTATGTCATCATCAGAAATGATAATGAAATATCTGAGTAACATTCTTCGACCAGACATTGAGATTTATGCTTCCTTTGGTTTTGCTCTGCCACAATTAATATTGAAATATTTGCAATCCCAACACGATGCCCTGTATTTCAATAGACCTTGCTTAGAGATACTCCAGTATTTGTTGTATCTTATAATAATCTTGGTCTTTAGCATGGCATACATGACATTGCCGAATGTAAGATAGTAAACATATCATTAATACAGTGTATTTTACATTACAATGTTAGAATGTATTTTACATTACAACGTTTTAATATTACATGAGTTTGAAAATAACAGTAAACTATAGTGTTATAATCTGTATTATTCAATTGCTATTATAAATCATAACATTTACGGACCATAAAAACAATGACATTGTATTAATAAATATGTTGATGATTATGTGATACTTATAGGCCTCTCATCTGTTTGATAATGGAAAGCATACTATTGGCTTAAATTGTCATTATTTGAAATCGACGAAACGAACGTTTAGAGTTGCAATAGAATAAACGATATTGAATGTATGTTATATAATATTACGATAACTATCAGTAATAATAATGATCATCGTCACCATCACCACCATCAACAGCAGCAACAGCAGCAGCATCATCATCATCCTAAAACTTCACCTTCATCATAAAACGCAGATTTCCTAATTTAAAAAGAGTCCTTCAAATACGTGTGTGAGAAACAGAAAATTAAACGAAATAAAATACTAATTAACACGCAATTTATTACCAACAGGGTTATGTGATACCTTCACAGTAACTTTAAAATATACCTAAGAAAATTATCCTATCAATATGAGGTTCAGCGTGGAACTACCGCTGGTTTATCAAAGAAGTCGAATTTTAGTGAGTAAGTTGCGTTTTGATCGTTCACATACTGCTTAGATTTTGGTGTGTCAGTCGATTATTCTTTGCGTCTATATTCATAATCCTTTGTCAGAGTGTAGATTCATCCATAATCTCTTGTTTCAACACAGTCATACCGAACCAAATGTATAATACAGTTCTCTCAGAATTAAATTGATTATCTGTTATGCCTAATTGCCATAATAAACAAAACTCGATTTTCTAATTTTGAAATATCATATCGACTGCTACGAAGAAATACTGAACAAAAAAATCTTTGATACATAATTATGATACAGAGTTGTCAAAATTAAATTGATCAACACTTAATTTCTTTGCATTAACATCGACTGCTACAAAGTGATACGGAACTAAGATCCACGATACAAATTTATATTGCAGAGTTCTTCAAATTAAATTGATTAGCAGTTAATTACAAAAATAAACAAAACCCGTTCTGTGACTTATTAGTATAACAATATCAACAGGCGTATAAGGTCGATCAAAGAGACCCCGGCGGCAGCACTGGGTCACTAGAGTTCACCCTCTTACTTATAGTACATTCACTCATCGACCACTGAAAATAAGCAATGGGCTGATGCGTGACAAAAACCGTTATTAATCATAATTTGTCAACAGTGTTATATTGCTTTGAATTCATTTCGTCCCTCTTTATCATTATAACCTATAGTCGTCTACTTATTGTACATGGACATTCGAAATTAACCGTTCAAAGATCGTCTTGCTTACCGAGTCTCCCAAGTAAGGAACAGTCGTGATTGTTTCACTGATCTTATTTTAATGCTAAAAGAAAATGAGAATGACGTGTTGTACCGCCTTTTTCAACTCTCATTTAAATCTTCTCAGTATTATTTGCGGTTAAGTCCTAAACTTATGAAAGGTGTGACCAGGATCATAATAATAAAATACATTAAAACAAAAATTCCCTGAGTGGATTTAGTAGCCAAAAAGTAAATGCATTTTAAATCTACCTTGTACAGATAAATCATTTCCATTATAGAGAAGGCTTCCTTACAAGTTTAAACTTCATTTCCGTATAACTTAGCTAAAATAGAAATTACCGTGGTAATAAATTTATGTAATCCAACAAAAAACTTATTTTTCACTGCACAAAGCATCAGCGCATAGAGACTTTGTATTATGCACTCTAATGGCCAACAAAACCAGTCCCAAGGCATGAAGTGTAAACCTAATACTAGTCTCAGTCTAAACTCAGTCACGTTATCACACCTTATGAATCCTTTCGTAAGAAAATGGCACTGGTGTGATAGAATTTTTGACAATTGGAAAGCACCAGGAATCAATTGAATGACATTACCATTCAGTCTAATCATATCTAACAGCAAGATACTTCAACAGTTAGATAGAACGACGCAATGTCTGGTCAGAATTATAACGATTGGAAATTCAACAACCTACAGAACCGCTCACGTGTCGTACCTAGCAGAAAGATACCTCACCATTGGCAGTGTTAGACCCACGGCATTCTTTCTAACCTGACGCATGATGTGATGTTCTTAATAATCACTAATGCGTTCGAAATTGGAACCGCTCATCTTGTGACTGTAAGGCAGTGAGCCACCTGTGCCATTCCGTGTCTTAATTAACAGCTATTGAGATAATCCGTCACTTTGGTCTAAAGAATGACAACGAAGTACTGTAATGATAAACTTGAGTAATGTTGTTTGCTCAAAGGAAAGAACCTAAAACAGCAAGATCGAAATCGGGATTTGGGAAATGAACGGTAAGAAAGTTAACCACCAAGAGTTACAATGGTACACGTCTTATACTTAATACATTGTTTGGAAATAGTAATAGGCCTGGGAGTAATGTTAACCACGAAGCAACAATGCCGTTCCAAAAAGGGTTCATATCATGTGAAACAGCAAATAGACCCAAATAAAAAAGATGCAGAATAAATACAATTTTAATGTTTGTTTCAATAATATTAAAAGTAGCATTTTTAGTCTATGGTGTTCTATTTGGAGCAATATGTGTTAAACATATGGATTGAACTTAGAGCATCCGCTGAGGTACCAGGACGCTGATCTCCCTGTCGACGTCTTTATCAGTAGGCTTACATCCAAGTGTGGAACGCCAGATTGTCATGAATTGACGTGGGCGAATTATTTTTTATGTGTAAGCAATTTGAGCCCATGGGACGTGAGAATTAGTAGAGATGCTAATTTATTTATCATAAATTAAATTATTTATAACTATATCAATCTAATCCAAAACTGGATATCCTATTTTGTAATCCGATCCATTAGATGTACT
>JAOTQE010062766.1:8020-18305 GCA_025631205.1 Nesometra sesokonis | reverse complement strand
TAATGTTAATGTATTACCAGTTGATGATTAATTAATTGTTTCATATATCGTAGATATTTAAAATGACACCCATACAATACTGGTTATCAGGAAATATATAGGGAAAGAACACAACGCAAATCGCCACAAACGTGCGTGACACGACAGACAGACAGACAGACCGACAGACAGACATTTTTGGAAAAGCTGTTTATAGAGACGCTTTCCGCGTCTAAAAATGACCAGATTTGGCCAAAGTTGGTTATATAATCAGAATTGTTGGTCACTATGTTTTGAATATCCTATCCTATGTAAAAACATGTGTTGAATCCAAAAACTGCAGTCCTATCGACTTGTGACATTTTGGCGACTTCGGCCAATTTTGGTTAAAACTGACCATTTTGACCAAATTTGGTTAAATAGGCTAATCAGAATAATTGGTGACCATGTTTTGACCATTCTATCCTAAGTAAACACATGTGCTGAATTGAAAAGAGAAAAAAACAGTCTTATTGACTCCACACATAATAGTTTGGTCATTTTGCTACTTTTTGGCCAAAATGACCATTTTGTCCACCAAATTTGACGAAATAATCAGAATGGTTGCTGGCCTTGTTTTTAACATCCTATCCTATGTAACAATGTATGCTTAATTCTAAAAAAAATAGTTTTATTGATCTCAACCATGTCATTTTTTTATTTTTTGGTCACTTTTTAGCTAAAAATGACCATTTATAACGTAAAACGTTTACAATTATTGTTGGCCATGTTTTAAACCTTCTATCATATGTAAAAAAGCTAATCAATCCGAAAAAGTCTGACTCACCCCATGATATTTTGGCCATTTGGGCCACTTTTCTACCAAAAATGAGCATTTTGACCATCATTGTCAAAGAAAATTAGAATTGTTGATGATCATGTTTGGGCAAACCTATCTTACGTAACACAAATGTGTTGATCCACAAAATAGCAGTTTTATTGATATGATTGTCTCTGCATTTAGGCAAGATAGAAAAGATGGTCTTAAAACCATACTCAGTACACATGCACATGAAGTGAACTTTGTCTGTGATAGTTAAGTTAAAAGTATAAGGAACACTGAGCAACAGGCAAGAGGGGCAAGTGGTGGATCATTTATCGTTACAGGGGCAGACCAGATTTGTCACGAAGATTTCAGACATGCCTTGAGATCACCAAGATTTAAAACTACCCTTCTCAAGTTTTTCATCGCGGAATTGAAAGGTGCCAACTAAGAAAGTAATTGTCCGTGCAATGATGCTGATATCATGATTATCTTTCTGCATCATTCCAGACAAATTGAGGATAATGTTTGGGTGGACATTCAAGTGACAATACTAGAAGATATATCCATATCACAGTACCAGAAAACCACCTTGGTATAATTCTTTGCAAGACATTGTCCGGTTATCATGCTATGACAGAATATGGCATACGTCATTTTCTTAAAAAAGAAAAAGTTAACCAATTTAAAGGTACCTGAAAAGGGTACTCTTCATTTTGAAAGACAGCAATATTGGAGAGGGCACTACTTTTGTTGATAGTTATAGCCTTGCGTGTTCCATTTTTGGTTAGAAGGCATTATCATCCACGAACGATAGTGACAATGATGTATTAGTGCCATTGAATCTGATGACGAAGATGACAGTCATAATGTTGGAGCAGATAACCAATTCAACGTTGACAGACCCGAATACAATTTAATAGAGCAATTAGAACAAGATTAGTGAAATCTAAGATAAGTTTAATCTATTATGGTAACAGCATCGGAAAGGCTTTTCAAATTGTGGTTACCTGCCATGCTGATTACTTGGTAGTTATGACCAACATGGTCTGTTTTTGCCAAAAGGTGACCAAAATGGCCACAATATTATGAGTGGGGTTCACTAGACTTGCTTAGGAATTAGCACCCTTTTTACATATAATAAGATGGTCAAATCATGGTTACCAAATGATCATTTTTGACAAAATTTGCCAAAAAATCCAATATGCCAATGGGCGAGATCAATAAGACTATTTGTTTTTTGATTCAGCATACATTTTACATGAGATAGGATGTTCAAAACATGGTCACCAATGATTCTGATTATTTTATAAAAAGGCCAAAATGGTAATTACGGCCAAAAAGTGGCAAAATGACCAAAATATTATGGAGTCAATAAGACTGTTTTTCTTTTTCTTTTCAATCCAGCACATGTGTTTACATAGGATAGAATGGTCAAAACATGGTCATCAATTATTCTGATTAGCCTATTTAACCAAATTTGGTCAAAATGGTCAGTTTTGGCCAAAATTGGCCGAAATCGCCAAAATATCACGAGTGGCGTCAATGAGACTGCTGTTTTTGTATTCAACACGTGTTTACATAGGATAAGATGGTCAAAACATGGTCACCAACATTTCTGATTAATTGTTTAACCAAATCTGGTCAAAAATGGTCATTTTTGGCCAAAATTGGCCAAAATAGCCAAAATGTCATAAGTGTTGTCAATAGGACTGCTGTTTCTGGATTCAACACATGTTTTTACATAGGATAGGATATTCAAAACGTAGTGACCAACAATTCTGATTATATAACCAACTTTGGCCAAATATGTTTATTTTTGACAAAAAATGGCCGAAATGACCAAAATGTGGGGTCAATAAGACTGCTTTTTTGGAATCATCATAACCTTTTACAAATGGTCAATTTGGCCAAAATTGGCTAAAATAGCCAAAATGTCATGAGCGGTGTCGATAAGACTTGTTTTTGGATTCAACACAGGTTTTTTACATAAGATAGGATGGTCAAAATATGGTCACCAACAATTTTAATTGAACAAAATTTTACCAAAAATTGTTATTTTTGACCAAAAGGTGGTCGAAATGGCCAAAATATCTTGAGTGAGGTCAATAAGACTGTTTTTTTTTTTGGAACCAGCGTAATTTGTTACATAGGATAAACTTGAAAAACCTTGGTCACCAAAAATTCTGATTAATTCCAGTTATCTCCTGGAGTAATAGGTGTGATACGAGAACGGCGATTTGTAAAAGTATTGACACGTGCAACCGAGTTATGTATAGTAGTCGACGGTTTGAAATTTTGGAAGGGCATAAAATAGAGAATGGCAATAATCAAGACGAGAAGAGATAAGGACAAAAAAGTGAAGCGTGATAAATGTCTCTTTGCAAGTCATCAGAAGTGTAGTGGGGATCTAGAGAACAAGACGTAAACGAAGAAAAAATTACTTGACAACTAGAGTAGGGTCGACCAAGTCAAAATAGCAGAAGGTAGAAATCTTATTATCGTCGCCGCCGCCGCCGCCGTCTGACCGCAATGGACCATGTATGTGCGTATTCTTGGATAATAATGACGTCATTACAAGGCGTACATAGAAAATGTTCGAGAACATAATAATTAGGCATACATATAGGCCTACATTTTCAGTTTAGTTTAACACAGGTAAAGGGTACAACATATACGTTTATATTCGTCACATCAATATCCGGCTGTGAGAGAATCAGGGGCGGATTTAAGGGGCGGGGTCTTAACAGGCAGCCATCCTCGCCCCCACCCCCGTTGAGACTGACCTTGGCCTACAGCAGGTTGTAGCGAAAATAGCTGTAAACTGGCTATATAAGGGGCCACAATGATGAAAAGCAGGGCTTATTGATACAAAGGTTTATATTATTATTTTGCTCGATAAAATCGGATCGGGTACCTCCCACCTGGATCATGGTTTCAGTTGCAATCCTACCCAAATTTTATACGCCCCTGGACACGGTACTGTCATTATGTAAGTGATGAATGTTGAATGAACTTCATTCGGGTTTACACTTGAAACAAACACTAAAGGAACGTACTTTGCATGATAAAATAATGAATTTTATTGATTAACAATTTTTGGAAATGACATTGAATGGGAAAAAATAACATAAATTACAGTAAATTGTCAAAATAAAGATCATATTATTTTATTTTAAAAAATCAAATAATAGCCTAAAACTTATCCCATGGCTTGACAAATCTAATAATATTTAGTAGGGGAAATTGAAAATTATTTTACAATCATTAACAATTAACATAACATTTATATACCATTATAAAAAACACCTACCAACAATAAAAATGAATAATTATTTAGATCTTTCTGTTACTGTTATATACATTATACAAATGAAGTTGGGGAAAGACATAACACCACAAATCAAACGTATTTCTCACTCTAAAAAATGAAGGTTCAAATTGGTTCATTGTTGTTATGTACTGAAACCTTCTAGAAAAGGCGTTCCTTCGACTTTTGGGGTTTTCGAAATTTGCGAACATAAACACGTTTTGAAAAGCCAATTTGCGAACCCACAAAGTTTCTACAGATCCATTGAAAAACCTAAAATGTGATTATTTTTTTGAATGCGAACTTTTCAATACAACATTCTAATAAGGAGTCCTTAGATTTCAGAGAACCAATTTTGAACCTTTATATTTAGAAGGTATATATTATATATATAATTTTATAATAAGTATTCTACCCAAATCCGTACCGTATATCACAATATCCTAACATTTGCAACATCCCATAATTGTGAACAGCAGTAGTAAAAAGTGTACAACAAATACAATTATGGTCGCAAAGTTTGAAACAGACCAACCACTGCATGCCTATCTTTTCAAAAATTCATTACGACTTGATAGAAATAGGGGTATGTAGGCCTATTTCGTTTTGATGACGACGATGACAATAATGCTGACGTCATCGACAACGTGTTTTGTCATCGTATAAAATGATTACACAGATAAGGAATGGGTAATATGATATAGGTCTAGAAAAAAAAATTAGGGAAAATGTACACCATAGCAAAGCACCCATTAAACAATAACGACCCGGATGAGTATAAATGAAAACATAATTACATCAAGTATTGCACTCAGAAACAAAGATTCCATGAAACCCTTATCCCATTACACAAACGGGGAAATCACTTTAATTAACATCACTATACAACGCTGTACGAATATTTAACCTTGTTTTTAGAATGACAACAGTACGAAAACTTGTTTTTAAGTTTAAGAGAATAATTTATACAACGCCTGAAATCTAAAGAAAATAAATATGAATTTTGGGGCAGAATTTTCAATAAATTAATTAGAACTCTTACAATTCTGACCATTTTATAATTTAAGAATAAATATACAACTTTCATTATAACGAACAATAAATATTATAGGTTGCTCTATTGAAAAAAAACATGTAAAATACAAGATTTAATGAACTTGTATACGATAACTCTACAAAATATGATAATTACTTCGTAAGTACATTAATTACGGTACACTTCAAGAGTAATAACACTTAAGGTTATAGTCGAATTTACTAAGGGTGCGAACGGGCCACAATTTTTGGGTATGGGTTATCCAAAATTTACGAGCTGGTGGGTACGGGTAGGTTTAGGTACAGGTTGTCCTGTATCCATTTACTTGTTTACTTTTACTCATGTCTCTTGTCAGCCTTTAAATTTCAAATGCACCGCATATATAGATTTAGCTACCGTATTTAAATATATATTAAATATCTTGCACACCAAAGACAATTGTACATATGGATGAAGCGATATGTATTTATTTCATACTGATTCTATACGATAATATGTCGTATTAAATCAAAATCAACATGTTTAATTATGACACCAAGTAAGTTTGAAATGATAACTGGCGAGGGAACAAAAGCGCACATAGTCCTAAAGTAAGAAATAAAGAGACTGGTACACATTAATCTCAACAATGAATGGAAATGAATCGAAGAAAATGTAGGATTTTAAAGAGGAAAACTAAAAACTAAATTTCTCATCTAAACACGTGATACCACAAAGGATAGGTCAGTATTAGGCCTACTGCATTATATTTATTATATAACCTGCAAATACCAAATGTATTTTAAAACAAAGAAGTCTATGCAATGTGTTGAGTAAAAGCAACGTTCTGGTTACATGCGTTGGTAAATTATGCTTTTTGACTGTATGTTATAAAGGCTGAAATGGAGAGATTTATATGTACATTCTGTATTATTTATTTATATTGTGAAAGGAAATATACAGTAGTTGTATGGGCACTTTTATGTAATAGGCAAGGCCTAGGCTATGAATATGTAACTTCTGAAATAAATAGAATTGAATTAGGTTAACATATAACAATTTGAACAGAAATGGTATCACTATGCTTGTCAATGTTATCTTTTTAACTTCAACTAAACATATTACAGTAAATTTCAGAAAAATGAGAATGGTATGCGATATAGTTTAAGAGATTATACAATAACCAATTTCATGATTTAGGTCTACCATAACAATACGTAGGATGACAACAAGATTATAAAGTGTGTATTGTGTACTGCTATAAAATGAAATTAATTTACCTGGACCACGTCATGAATAATTGGAATCAATAAGATATTTGCAGAGTAAACACTAAGATGAACTAACCGTGGAAATTTAAATGCACCATTCAAGTGTTGACAGGAAAATATGAGGAAAATAAAGGTAAGACTGAAACAAGAGAGAATGAAGATTGACACGAAAAAAGACAAACAAGGAAAATAAAGGGGCTTTGTTGAGTAAATTTAAATAGTTGTGTGCAATGTACATACAATAAATATTCAATATACCATTCCACTGTATAATACTGTATTAATTTAAGAGTATGACATAATGGATAGGATGAGTTGGAAAAAACGAATAAAACTACTGAAAAGTGAAAAGGATAAAGGAAAAAAGAAAAAAAGGACGAAAAGGAACCGAGTAAAGATCAACACATAAAATAAAACACCTTAATGAAAAAAATAGAATTAATAGTTAGGTTGAGTGTGAAGTATTACAATGCAAACCTAACAATGGATTGCACATTTTAATTCACCATTCCACGGTATGATATTGATGAATACAGCATGAAATAAGGAATAGGTGATGATTTGAAAATGAAAGATTGACAGGAAAAAGATGAAAAATAAAGATAAAAATAAGACATAAAAAGGCCTCATTGAGCCAACTAGAATTAACAGTTACGCTGTGTGTAAGTATTACATCTTATACTTAACAATGGATTGCATATTTCAATTCACCATTCTCATGTATGACATTGATAGATACAGGGAACAGTTAACTGTTCTCTGGATAGATATAATATAACACAGGTTATGAGTTAGAAAGGAGAAATGAAGATTGCAGGGGAAAAGGAAAAAAGAAATATTATAAAAATTATTAAATTTGAATACTTAGGTTGTGTGCAAAGTAAACGAATTCGACATAACAATGGATTGAACTTTATCATCATTCAGCTGTATAGATGATGAGTTGGAAATGAGAAAATAGTAAGCATGCAAATGAAAAATACGAACAATAAGAAGATAGACCAACAAACGAAGAAGAAAATTAATGAAAAAGAGAAAGAATTCCGTTGGAGAAGCCGAAAAAGAAGAGTAATGAAGAGTGGAAGAAGAAAACAGAGAATGAAATAGAGTGAGAGAGATCACAAAGAGATCGGGATTTCATTTTGTATTGCAGTCACTAATACTAAGATACATGGACATGAATAGAGAAAAAGTATAAAATGAAATTAAATGTTCTTAAATGTTTTCAAATATGAATTTAGTAAAGTGAACAAGTTTATAGTTACAAAATTATCAATTAAACAACTAAAACAACAAAAATAGTATTTAATAATTCATTGTCATCAACCAGTATAATTTCTTATTAAAGGTTTCAATTAGTATAACTGTATTGGAATGTGAGAAAATCAGCAAAAGAATAATTATTTATATGGAATGTACATCATGAACAAAATATTGCATTAACAATGTAAACCATTTGTAAACAATCTTTGATAATTAAGTCTGAAAGTTTAAAAATGGGTGTGACACACTGAGTTTGACTATTATTAGGTTCTAAATATATGAATATCATTTGTTCATTAATGACATAAAATTCAAACCAAAGCAAAACAGTTCCAATAGTTGAGTTGGTTTACAAGTCGTATTTATACCGTCCCATTTATACTCCTATGTGGCAGAAAGAAACATGGACAGTGTCATGCCCAAGAACACAAACAGCCAGCCAGATTGAGTTTCTTCTAACCTCATCATTCAGAGTCTTAACTACTGCGTCAACAATTTCCACAAAAAATGATACGGTACTTTTTGTAGGGCTAAAAAATACTTTTCCTTCCCCTAAAAATGCCACTGAAATACAGTACCTCATAACAGGTACTTAAATGAGAGACACTTCTGTAACATACTGTACTTACTCCACTGCATGTACTCATTTTGTGAAGAGCATTACAAACACTCTTTTGAGTTGGAGATAAGAATATAAAAGCTATTGTGAAATAATTCAGTTATCAAATTGATTAAGAAATGAAAATTGTAAACAGGGCTGTTTGTCTAGGTGGAAGAGGCAAATGAAGGGCTAGTGATGGATCATGAGGTGTAGCACAGGTAAAATAAGATCTTTAAAATAAATCCTGACACTACTAAATTAAACAACTACCAAAGCACCATTCCCATAAAAAATCCACAATTACTCAAATTATTTGACCACCATCATTTATAAGGAGAAATTATTGCCACTACTGGAGTAATCATATCAACATATAATCAATGAGTTAACCAAATTAATAGAAGCCCTTGGGCTTACAATCAATGATATCTCTGTAATGACCATTATCATATCTACCCTCCAGCACACCACTTAACTTTAAATTTGTGCAACTCTTCACACATAATTGAAATCACTTCTTGCTAATGAACGCTCTAATGCTGTATAAATTCATCAAAAAATTAATAGAATGCTGCGACATAGGAGAATTAAATTTCCCCGCAGGCCAAACATTATTCCATGCGTATTTTGCACAAGTTTTTTGCTTTTCTGACGCAAGAAATAGCCTTGAACACATGTAATCAATGTTATTTAAGTTATAAATAGTCTACAATACAACTTAAGAATAATAATAAGAATCAAGGTATAGATTTAGGAAAGTTTTGTTTGTAAATATAATACTTTGTAATTCATAGCAAAACAAGGTTTATCAAGCTATTGAGAAATATAGACTTTCTGCAAGAAATTTGGTTGTCAAAAACAGTACAGTTGATCATACAAAATAAAATTGTGAAAAACGGGTGCATGGCTTCTGTGTATGTTGAAGTATTTTTAGAATGAAGGGCCTGCTGCAATAAGGTATTTTGGGACTTACCATATGTGTATAATTAAGGAGTTATTATAACAATGCCTTGATGCTAGACAATTAAAATGAAACAAAATAAGTAAAAAATAAATGCTAAAATAAAAAAAATGATACCAACAAGGGAAAAGCAGTTGCCAAAAAGAGGAAATAAATCCTACACAAAAAAGTACAGATAGAATTTTTTACCGATTGATTTGAAATATACCAAATATTCAATACAGTTGAGGAAACTTTAAAAATTAGGAAGTTGTTCTTGGATGGGACTTGAATCTCCAGGTAACTAATCTGATATCCTACCACCAAGCCATGATGGCTAGAGAAGAGGAAGTTACTAATTCAAATTACTATTTCTATACAATTACTTCTATAGTAATAGATAGCCATAAAGGAGTGATCGATTAAAAACAAATAGTGGATACAGAAATGATTAAAAAGGACTTCATCATAATGGGTAATATAAGATAATTCATCACCATTAAACACTCCTTCATTGCCTACTCTGCATGTAATTATTAAAAAACTGTGACAAATTGCTGCATCTGAAATTGCCATGTAGAATAACAGTTTGGCATTCACACACAAATATATAACTTGCGGTATTTCACGTCTGTAGTACTGAAAAGGGCTGTTAAGTTTCAAACTCAACATTTCTTTTCTAACTACACACGTGTTGTACCGAAAATATAATATTTATTGATATTTTGTCATGTAAACATTCAAACAATACATTTACACAATATTATCAAAAATAATTATTCTTATTAATGTAATAAACAACAATTAAAATATTAAATATTACCCAATATTTTTTAACTTAAGTTCCAATGTAAAATATATATAATATATTAATATATAATTATATTTCAATAATAGTAATAATAGTAATAATAATAGTAATAATAGTAATAATAGTAATAATAGTAATAATAATAGTAATAATAGTAATAATAGTAATAATAATAGTAATAATAGTAATAATAGTAATAATAGTAATAATAATAGTAATAATAGTAATAATAGTAATAATAATAGTAATAATAGTAATAATAGTAATAATAGTAATAATAATAGTAATAATAG
>JAOTQE010062755.1:0-18307 GCA_025631205.1 Nesometra sesokonis | reverse complement strand
TGCATATAGGTTCACCCACAAAAATTTCATAACTATTGCAATTTGTTTGAGGTATAATCATAGATTGCCTGGACTAAAAGCCTAAATGGAAAGTTCTGGTCATCTGAAAAACTATGAAATTTATAGAATGGTATCCAAGGGGAGGAGGAAAAAGAAGGGAAAGACAAAAATGAATAAACGAGTTATATGCAAAAACTCCAGGATGGATACCTGTAACCAAATAAATATAAAGATGAAGAATTTCAGAGTGATAGTCCAACATTGGAATGGCACATCCTGAATTGAATGTGTTATATTTATCAGATTCAGAACCGCATTTGAACGTTAAATTCTAGTTGTGGAAATTGCTTTAATTAAAGAATTTTACCACAACAGAGGCGACGGGACGTTTTTGGATGAGGGATGGAGGAGAGGATCGAGGTTAAATTTTGCACAGCTACACCACCCCCGAGGAATGCATCCAGGTATCGGGAAAGTGGGTGCCAAACAGATTAGAATTTGATGAGCAAGAAAACCCTTATAAAACGTTATTGCCTATTAATTTGTACTATCCTGGTCCGTCCATGAAGGGGATTTTCATGGCCAAAATATTCAAATTTAAAACTTACCATATTGCCTATTGGTATTTTCATGAGTATAATTTATCCTGAGTCACATCACATGTTGCTAAACTTGACCATATCTTGTCATTTTAACCTCCAATTTATTTTTAATTTTAGGACCCGGTTTGGCTTTTATAGTATACCCTGAAGCTATTGCACTGATGCCATTTCCACAACTTTGGTCATTTATGTTCTTTTTTATGCTCTTCATTATAGGTCTTGATAGTGAGGTAAGAATCATGAAAGATTTTTTTTTTATCTCTATCTAAATAAAAAGATCACACAAAACAAACAGAAATACACCCGTTACAGCAGGGCGTACAGAAGACCGGGTGACTTATCTGGTCAACCCATTAATTATATCAGGGTATATATACCTGTCATCTTCTTTTGGTGCCAATTAATGAGACAAACTCCTCCACCAGTACTTGTCCACATTTTCCCCGATTTCGATCTGACAAGCAAAAAACAAAAAAAAAACGCGTCATCTGGCCAATTGGCCGTCTTTTTACCACTGTTTTGGGGCCGTTTTTACCGTGTTTTGCTTTATATTTTCGCATTCGTGATAAAAAAAAAATTTAATAACTGTCTATGCGTGAGAATTCTGCTAATACGTGAGAAAACTAATTTATGCGTGAGGCGTTCAAAATAGGCGTTCAAATTATGTCATCATCAGGAATTCATAAAATATTGAATCCTGTCACGATGGGGTGTATCTCATTGCTTGGAGTATGCATTATATCTTCCAGCTTGTAAAGTATTACAATAGCCTACTATATGCTTAGAATATTTAAATTCAAACAACTGTATTTTACTTTTTTTAATTTTTTAGTTTGTTACATTTGAGACAGTCTTGACTTCAATTGTCGACGAGATAGACTATAATTACCCTGGATTTAACAAACACAAAAATAAAATTACTTTCTTGTCCTGCGTGGTGGCGTTTGTCCTAGGTATTCCATTTGTTACGCAGGTAGGTTGTATACATTCATATAATTACTATAAATTTAGGGTAAAATCCGATCTTTCCAATTCGGTCTTCTTGTGTTTTCCGATTAATTAATTTCTCCTATTGTCGGATCATTTACCCGCAGACCATATTTTTGTAAATCAAAAATTAAATTACCAAAGTGACGGTATGGTATTAAAAGCGCTAAAAATCAAATAAATATAACGATGCCTTTTAATTTGGGAGACATGTTTCAGTTATTTTATAAAGTATTGACTTAGTGAAGCAGCAGTTACAAAGAATGAACGAACCGAAAACGTTACTTGACCAACTTACATACGAAGAACGTACTACCGAGATTTGAAAGCACTTTTCATTGCACCTTTTAGCGCTTTTGTTGTTGCTTTTGAGGTTTTGGAAGGGGAGGATCTCTGAAAAAAGGGGCGGTAGAGATTAAAAGTTTTAGGTGGTCCATGGCATGCTCCCTCTAAATTTTGGTCTTATTATGTCCGGAAATCCATGACCTCATGGACGTAGTAATTCCTGTTTTACGATTGCTGAATATTTTTTCGTTTCATGAACAATGTTAATAATATTGATATGTTTTACTTTCCGACAGAGGGGGTCTTAACCGATCCGCATTAAATCCGCCCCTGGTTGGTTAATTTAAATGCTCAGTAACTAAGGTTTTCAACTTGTGAGTAGTCACACTATTTTATTATTAATAATAATTGCTAAGGCTATACCATTGTAAAAGTAATCAGATTGTGTAGACCTACCTCACTTAGCATTTTGGCGTTTGATCTGTAGCCCAAGATAAGCATTGTACGCATCCGATATGAACTGTTTTTTAAATAAAATCAGTGACTCAGTGGTGGCGCCAGGATTCATGGTCCCCGACAGTGGTTGGGGAGGGGGGAGAAAGGATCGGGATTGGCGTGGTCATCGGTTTGGTTTTGAAAAGAAAACAAAGTTATTTCTCCGTTTTTGCTCAATTTGTATCTCTGTTTTTTATTTTTAGGGTCAATTATACGATATTTGTTTTTGTCTTTTCCCAGACAACTGGTCAGTCTTTCCCGAGAGGGGGAAGTGCAGCCTTTTCCGACGGGGCCCTGCCCGCCCTCCCCCGCTGGTGTCACCATTACAGTGACTACCTCATGGTAGGGATGTGGCTTTAGGTTAATTATCAATAAGTACTTTGGCAGTTTTGTTGGAAATACATAAAACAGTTGAATTTTACTCCCGCAACCGACAATCCGTTTGTCCTTCCTATCCAATCAGTGCATTTGGTACCTCTCGTAAAAAGACGCCTTCCGTGAGCGACACGGACACTTTTGTCTAAAAAAGCAGATCCCAGAAAATTTGTGATTTTTCTGTTTCTGTACAAAATCGTCCTTATACTGTAATGGCTGAGAATCCAATTTCTGTACCAAATTTCTGAACCAATCTTAAAAATGATTTAACTATTTAATAAAATATAAAATGCTGTAGAAATCATTTGTGTTGATAGGTCTGTGAAATGCGAGTCTTAAGAACGTATACATAATTTTACAACTTCGGCCATCTATCAGCCGGAAATCTTATACGCGAACACCTCCCGTAAGCGGGCACTTTCTCGGACCAGACAGGTGTCCGCTTATTGGAGGTTCCAACTGTATAGTAATTGATACTATTAAAACCTATATTACGATTATTTTCATTGTAAGGGCGGAGTATACATAATGACACTATTTGACTGGTATTCTTCTGGCGTTACTCCAATGGTCCTTGGCGTACTTGAATGTATCGTTATCTGCCACGTTTATGGTAAGTTTTGTAATTCATTATTGAACATGAATTGACACATACTTTCTAGTTGTAGTAAGTAGTATGTAACAAAATTTTATTGCGCCGCACCGGAGACAAAAACGAAAAGGGACGATTAGAAATCAGAAACAGTAGTAAACTGAAGCATATACTACAAAGGCAAGGAAATCGGAGAAAAAAACAAAGAAACGTCTGAAAAATCTCATTAAAAATATAATTACAGTATATTTAGCATGCGTTAAAAACTAATGCGCATGTTTGATCTATTAATGATGTCAAATGACGTCTAATGGAGTCTTGGAAAAACAAATAAAATGCGAAACTCACGAACTAACTTCGGAACGGCTCGTTACCTTGAAGAATTTGAGGCAGTTACGCCACTGATGCTAACTGGGAATTTTCTGTGGCCGAGCGGGTAAGGCCGCTAATTAGTGTTGTATGCATCATGATTTCACGAGTTCGAGGGCCGGAACTGGCAAATATTTTTAGTCCCACGATTCCATCAATCGGATACTTTTTTTAAACTGCGATGAAATTTCAACCTAGCTTGACAAGGTAGGCCTATTTTTAAAATATTTTGCGACTCTATGTATAATTTCAAGGTATATTAAAGTGTTACGACACAATAGGGGCGCCATTTGTTGCTAGCCGTAGCAAACGGTCATTCAATTTTGACAGCTGATGTAGAGAACTGCAATATCATTGGATGAAACATGAATGGAACTAAAGTAAGGTTACCTGCGCATTTCACAGTAGCGCGTAAACACTGTGTTAACATTGTTTAAATGACCAGAGGACGACGAGACAGGTTGCATCACTTAACATAATATTATGGTTTACAATTTGATTGAAACATGAGCGGAGTTGAAATAATGCTAGCTGCATGTTTCCCTGGGAAAGACGGGGCAGGTTGCATCACTACAGCGGAACTACAGTAATGGTATTTGCATATTCTCAAGAGGCGCGTAAACGCTGTTTAAGTTCCACCCATGTTGTAATCCATGGTATTGTAATCTTATTGTATTACTTTTTAATTGTCCCAACCAGCCTTACCTTCTCCTACTCGTTTAAACATTGGAAACACAGCGTTTTCATGATAAACAATTGATTGCAAACATTTAATCCCGCACAATACTCTCGTCACAAAATCCAGAAATACAGTTGAATTTCTCTCTGCGGACACCTCCCGTAAGCGCGACACCTCCCATAACGGATACTAATTCAAAGACCCGTTTGTTCTTCCTATCTAATTAGTGCATTTGGTACCTCTCGTAAGCGGACACCTCCCGTAAGTGGACGCGGACACTTTTTGTGTTAAAATTTAGATATGTTGTATGTTAATTTACCTCCCATAAGCAGACATCCTAGCAAATTTAGTAAGTTTTGTGTATAACGAATACGTCTGTAAAAATCGTCCTTATACTGTATTGGCTAAAAATCATATTACTGAACCAATCTTAAAAATGAAAAACCATGAAGTATAGAATGCGATATCTAGAAATTTAATAGGAAATTTATGTTGAGAATGGCGTGAAGTAAGGACGTTACATAATTTTACAACTTTGGCCCTCTATCGGCCGAAATTCTCGTAATCGGACACCTCCTGTAAGAGGACACTTTTCCCGGACCCGAAGGTGTCCGCTTATGGGAGGTTCAACTGTATACCGTACTGTTTCTTTCTAGGTAATGATCGCTTTGTAAAGGATATATGTTCTATGGTCAACTACGAACCGTGGATTATGCTGCAATTATGTTGGAAATTCATTACTCCAATTATAACTTTGGTAATATTTTATTTCTGACATTTTACTAGATTCTAACCTCTTACTCCGGATTCTTTCTTATAACCTAACAGTACAACTCCCAACTCTCTCATAATGAAAGGAACGTTGCTCGATTACTTAAGATGTGATTCAATGTGGTTAAAGCTTGTGGTATATCCATAAATGTATTATTTTAACGGCTATATAGTGAACTTCCACAGAATACATAGCCCAAAGTGTAATTCCTCAGAAGCGCCTACTATTGAAGGACATGTCCTGAATCAAACCAATCAAATCGCATTTACGTTATAACACTGTCGCCGGAACCTCCCCGTAAATCTTCCTTGCGGCAACCTCAAATGTTACGCCTTTCAGAACTATAAAAGTGGTGTAACGCAAACTTCATATTCCCATTATTCACAATCTCCGGTATATAAACCCAAGACATTTCTAATGACATCACGTGCTTTAATTTCAAATGACAGAAATTTGCGAGATGCCACTACCCTAGATTATAAGATCCAGGGACGGATCCAGCAGAGCTAGAAAAACGGGGCCCGATACCAAGTATAACAAGCCCATGAGGGCACAATACCTATCAGAAATCGCCACAATACTATAATTATTAAGATATTTCATAATACCTAATTATAAACCTCCACAATACATTAGAGTCTTCGATACCTATTAACACCCGCCATAAAAAGGAGCCTCCCCGATTCCTATTAGAAACTGCCCCAATAAATATTAGAATTCTCCTCAGTTAGAAATATCTGTGCCGATTAGAAACTTCCAATTCAGATTATAAACTACCCATTAGAAACCTTTGAAATATCAATTAGAAACCCATCAACACCTATAAAAAACAACCTCGAAGGCTGTACGACATTTTCCAAAACCAATTAGAAACTTACAGGTAGAGACTTCCAAATACTAATAACTAGATACCTCCATCCCATACCTATTTTTTCAATGCTTGTATTACAATAATAATTTAATCTTTCTTTATTCCAGTTAATTTTAATATTTAGCTTTGTATTCTACTCACCTGCGGTGTATGGCGATTACACGTTTCCTCTATGGGCTGAAGTGATTGGCTGGTTCCTCGCCCTGGTGTCTATTGCTGTCATACCAGTTGTTGGTCTCAGGATTGCATCCAAACAAAAAGGAAACACGTTATGGGAGGTAATTATTGAATTTTGTCTTCGATGTGAGAGCCCTAAAAGCACCACTCTTGTCACGTGCACATACAGAAAATGGCGCGTGTATACGCACAGTGTGGGCTCTAACATTTAAAGTCTCCTTCATTCCAAAGTCCAAAAATTAAAACATTTTTTACTATGTTGTATTTAAATAATATAATTTGTTTTTGGGTGGATCCTAACAAAATATAGCGGATAAATCTGTATTAATTAAATCTAGTAATCACCGGCGAGAGGTCGTGTTGCGTGCAAAAACGTCGCTTACTGTGAAGAGAATAGCCAGGATGGCATCTGCGCGGACACGATACACCCTTGCCAACCGGGAAATCGTCTAGTTCTAGCCAAGAGAATCCAGCAACTTTTACCTGTTTCCAACCTATGTTTATTTTAGAAATAATATACAGGTTATTACGAAATAAATTATTTTTTTGTGTGAGGGCGGGGGTATTGCATCTATTTACTGAGCCTTTCTGTACATGCGCATAACATTTTGTGCCTCTTCGCTGCATCACTGATTTTTTCACGGGTGACCATTACTTGAAAGAGGGAGCTGACCATTGCAGCTATCAACCTCATATGGGGTTGATAGCTGCAATGGCCAACATTATATTGCTTTGTTCAGAGATTATGGTGGCAGGCCTTAATGTAGCCCTAAATTTTCGACACGCATTTTTTTAATGTTTACAGACGGCATGTTTTGGTCAAAAATGTTTTTGTGTAAAAGTTTTATAATAAATAGTCTAACATTGGATTGGGTGATAAGCGAATGGTTCAACCATTCGACCAAATATATTTTAACACTGAGCTCGCCCTCTAATTATGAGACCTCTATTATAAGACCACATTAAAAATACAATAAACCAGATTCAAATTTGTTTTAATTTTCCTAGTTTTATCAAAACAAATACATGTTGTTTAAGTGTATTTATTAGTAAAGGCTATTTTTAACAAGCAAATTAATTTTTTTGAAAACCACTTTTGATTTTGGTTCACATTTAGAGGTTATTGTTCGGTTCTCCAAATTATTGTATGAAAAAAAAGGTTTGGAATATGTGTTAGGGTTATATCATCAACATTGCAATAATTCGAAAAATGTTTGTCTGTATTCTTTTCCAGCGTGTTTTATTGGCGGCAAAGCCTGCTCATGACTGGGGTCCAGCTAAGGACGAGGACCGTATACGTGCAGGATACCTTCCGCTTAATTTGAATTTTGTACCAGAACTTTCGTCAACTCCTAAGGAATTAAGATATTTAGCCTTACTGACATCTGATACTAACGTGTAATATCAGTATAATTTTCCTATTATTTATTCATTCAAAGACTTATGTAACAATATGGCCTATAGATATAAGTATGGGTTATTGTGGTATATCGTACCATAGTAGGCTACTGTACAATGTGCTGCTACTGTCAACTCTCACACACCATGTTCAAATTTAAGGTTAGGAAGGCTGAAAGAGAGAATAAACTACCTTTTCATGTGGTCTCTGATAAAATCACCTTAGTTTGATCCATCTGGTGGACACCGCCACTTCATGTCCACGATTTTTTCTTAGTGTGCAGTACTGCAACATTCTTGATATACCAGAAGTTTAGTCGGCTTGAACCTCCTTGGTTCAATTCTGAAAAATGTAAGGTATCTACCTCTATCTGTCAATAAACCAATTTACAGCTGTTATATAATTCAAACATGATTATTTTACATCAGTAGAGTATTCAGTTATGCTGTTTTAACCAGTATAGTATTGAAACGCGTGCCAGTAATTTTCAACTCTCCAAGCAGCTGACATAACCTGAATCCCCACGAGTGTTTATTTAAAATCAAATTATGCACACGCGATACTGTAGACGACCAGAGGCTAGGCCCTGAAAAATCTGATCTTGCACTGATAAATTATGATTAATTATAATATTGAAAGCCTAATTTTGAGGACACCAGCAAGTATTGTGCTCGATGTGGCAAAATATTAAACACGTATTCGACTCGTTCAATAAGAGGCGGCGAAATATTTTTGGTTGGGTGGGGGAGGGGCAAGGTTAAATCTTGCTCAGATACCCTACCCCGAGGGACGCATCCAGGTGTCTAGATAAGTATCTCATTTTGTAGTTGAAGTGAAATTCAGGGGACTGTCCTCCAGAGTTATAACTCCGGGGGACGCGTCCTCTTCCCCCTCTTCCGCTGCTCATCCACAGCTCGTAAAATATTTTGTGGATATTACCCCTCAAATGCATTCACTATTATATAGATATCCAAAAGTATGCCGTTCTCAATGCGCAGAAACGGGCCTAGAAGTTTACTTTAGGGGTTGCCAATCATTTTAATTTTAAGTGTACAAGTTCTTTTACTGACATCCACTCTACTAAGGATGATTCAAAAACATCTAATTTGTTGCAACGGCATCCTCCGAAACTCTGGATCAGCCACTGATGTCCTGAATCAGTATATTTGATTCATTTTGGTAAAAAAAATCAACGGTTATCATTCTAAAAGCAATGCCTGATATCAATTGATTGAACAATAATATCAGACCGACTTTTAGATTATGATATGAAAGATAAATTGAAATGCACTATAGAATTGATGTGCTGTTACTATTTACATAATTAAAATAGTTTAATTGGAATAAACCTGTTACCTAAACCGATATTTTTTAACATATTTTTTTTAAAGGTGCGGTTTTTTAAAGAGTAATTAAAATTTCTTTTAAGATAATCCGTGAAGGTGAATTAAATAATCGACTTGAGAGATTGTTGCAACGGTTCGGATGAACTAATCTATAACATTACCTAACAAATGCTTTGTCATTTTTTTGACCTAACGCGTCACTTTATTGCATCTTTGTTTCACGGAAACCCGATTTGAAATTACTAAACTACTGATCACATATTACAATTACTGTTCTCAACTATAAAAAGTATTGTTAAATTGGATAGTTTTCTTTAAATTATTGGATAACCATTATTTAACCAAAGTACCGTAAAACAATTTTACTCTTCTGGAAAAATAAGGTACATATTTACTTATTACTTCACATTACTGTACTATTTTGTTCAATAAATTATCTAATGAATAAATTCATCAGGCCAATTGTTTTTTTTTTTACAATTACTTTTATAGCCTACTAAACCATTGTTCACTCTAAGAACGTTTGGCTGCAGTCCTAACATGTTTGGGTGAGAGTCTGACAGTAAAACATATATATTCTCGAGATGTTGACTTATGGAGGTATAAAGTTAAAGTAAACTCACCGATGCCATATAATAATGGAAGAAAGGAGGAAGGGGAAATTAGTATGAAAACAATAATATATACTTTGGAGTGCCGATGCAGTCTTGTGGTTAACATGCTTGCATTCTAATCCTGAGGTCATGTGTTCAAACCTAGCTGCACACTGGCTCTTTCCCACGACTTAACAACGCCACTCCCTAAGTCTCATCAGACTTAGTTTAGAAAGCATTGCGTAGATCTCTATCCTTATGTGGGGAGAAAACTAGCTGTTCAGAGGCGGATCCACCAAAAAAAAGGGGGCGGCACTTTCACAGTCAGGGTGGGCGCGGTTGCCAATTTTTTTTCCTGACAAAAAGTCATTTCTCCGTTTTGGCGCCCTGGTACCCTATTTTGACCGTATTTTTGGTTTTTGCGGTAAATTTTGAACCCGGCCAACCTACTAGGGGTGGGAGGGGCGCAACTACGTTTTGGCGATAATAAGGGTGCGCCGGTTGCTCCCCCTAAATCCGTCCCTGTTGTTGGATGTGACATGAATTAAAATAAAAACAAAAACTGTTTCAACTGTGACAACGGTCAATACAAAAAAGAACCCACCAAAAGCTGCTTATTTAAGTGAGATTATTATATATAATATTAATATACATTACAATTTTGTTTAAATCAAACCAATTTAAATAAACAGTTGATTTTTTTGAGCTATATTTTTTTATTCTTCATAACGTTTTTTTTAATTTTTTTATAAGCCATCTGGTACTCTTCCGACCCAAATTCCACTATTTTGTTTCACGATCAGAAAGATCAACTTGTTTGCCAAACCAAAACGCGTTTTTTATTGTAAATCTTCATAATTAAATTAGTTACGCGGACAAAATTATTTACAATAGAATATCATCATGTATGATCCTTTGCTTTTTGATTCATCATTAAAATCACTATTCAGTAATCGGAAGAAACATGATGTACAATTGCGGGTACCATTGACCAAAAGTTTCAAAAAAAAATGTTTAGATTAGTCGGTAATTAAAAACACTTTTAAAAATAAACGCCACAATTTAAAAAGTAAACTTTTAGGCATAAGCATAGAACAGTAACATTCTGCTAAAAAGTAGTTTTTAAGTGAAGAATGAACTAAACTAATATATGATAAAATATAATAAAACGGTAAAATGTTTTCTCACACGAAATCCAGCCAATTATACAAAAACCATGGATTTATAAAGAATATAATAATCTGTACGTGCCCATTTTAATACCACTTAACAAATCCAACTTTGATAAATAAAATATAGGCAGTGAGAATCTGCTGGAAAATTGTTGATTAGTAAGCACCTAAAACTCGTAACTAGTTAGCCTAATTTTAGTCTTTCTGCTACTTAGTGGGCATTTTTCGCATTGAAAATTTTGAAAAGTTGATATTGTTTTTAAACATCTCTGGAGGTATCTATGCATTCCCAAATCATAAGCTTAGAGTTCAAACCCATAATCCTGAGGTTACTAAAGAAACAACTCATTAAGTTGTTCCAAATTGCATTATCTTGCGAATGACGTCATACAGCATTTTGACTCTTCCGTCAGTGGAAATGAGCACCCCCGCTTCAGAGGAAATGGACTATACTATGAGGTAAAAGCACCACAAAATCAAATCGCAATATAATGAACGTGTCATGGGGGAAAATGAGTGGTTTTTTTTCTTGTAAAATGTCCAAACCAGGTTCGAGCTATCTCCTTTGCCAATTTCTGTATACGCCCCTGATATCAGTAGTTGTTCCAAACTGTCTTATCATATAAATGGTGGTGACGCCATCTCCACGCTGTATCTTGCTGCATGCAATAAAGTCTATTCCAAACTGCCTTACCTCCAAAATTGTGTGTAGATTATCTTGACTATCTTAAACTTTCCCGCCTGGTGGCGACATCTTCTTGACTATGCATCTTGCTAACTCGTTTAAAAGACAATCTGTCATAGGTGTATGCAGCAATAAAATTCCTTAAAGGTAATTAAACTGAAAACGGTACATAAAAAATTAAAAATAAAACACATTTGTGCCATAATTTGTTTTAAAGTCAGTTCAACAAATTCCAGAAACATGCGTGCTATGACCCTAAGCTTTGTTTTCAAGTCAGTTCAACGAATTTATATTCAAAAACAAATACTGTTTGCATTTTGTTTATGTTTTGAAGTAATAAAATGGTACAACATGGCGGATCAGTACTATATTTAAGAATTATAATATGCCAACACAATAATAAAATTTAAAATTTGTTTTTAACAAAATAAAACTTTAGAAGGAATGGGCCTTTATTATTAGTTCATGACAGTTTTCATCCTGTAAGTGGTGGATGTGACACATACATGCCAACATTTGTACTCTCCAAAACGGTAGACCGTCCAGGCGTAGCTGAGTTGGTGGACATCAATGCACAAGCACCGACATCTTACCGGATTTATATTTTGATGAAAAAAATGAGTAATTAGTAATTAAGCTGAAATTAGCTACTTTGTGCTAATTCGGTATATACTTTGATGGTATCTTGTTCTAAATGTACATTTATATTACCGTTATTGTTTTTCAAAAAGCTGTATGATATGCATACAAAAACGAGCCGGTGGGGAGGTCGAAAAAGCAGTATAGCCTACCGCCTAAATCGCTAGGGTTGGTAGGTATAGTGACACAATAAACAAATTGGTAAAAATACCACAATAGTGCCATAATAAGCTATTATTTACCATGTCGTGACAGATTTCACACATAATGTTCCATTAAGTTTGTAATATGATACACAATATTATACATCTAAAGGCACACTAATGCAACTACCCTTCTATTTTTTCATAATTAAGAATTATATTAACACATCAGTAGGTCTTTGCATGCAACGTTATTTTCCTTTTTTATTGCTTGTCAACGTAGAAAGCCAACATAATATAATTACCCAATTTTGCTTAATAAATGTAATATTACTTCTTAATGAGAAATTACGTCCAATTAAAAGATTATAATTTGATATTTATTTTAATGAAGGTGTCAGTTACCAATGTTTTTAAAATTAACCGATATAAACTATCAACCAATGGCACACAGTGTTAATAAATTAGTAATCACTGTAATGAATAACCAATAGAATAGGGCATTGGTTAACCAATCTACCAATAGCATATACTATACCAACAGAAAGGCATGGGTAACCAATAGCACACAGTGTTATGGAACTTCTTAACACTGTGTGCTGTGCTCATTAACCAATAAATATCGGCCGTGGTTAACTATCCACCAGTAGTACACATTGTTATAGAATGATAATTTAAGTACATCGAAGCATTACATTTGGTAGTACAAATATTGTTATTTTTACGCAGTTAGGATTGTCTCCAGAATTCATCAAACCAGGTAAGTTTAAATCTAGGAACTAGACCTACTGAAGTACTTCTAACCCAGTGAAAATTTATATTCTCCAACAATGTTTTTAGATGACCTTTTCAATGCTCAGGCTTGTACCTTTAATTTGCAATCTTTTTATAGAGAATGTGAGGGCTATATTATTCAGTCGCCGAATATTTCAAAGAACATAAAGGCCTATTCTATCAGCAAAAGTTTGTTCTAGAACAGGCCGGCAGTGGAGATCACCATCTTTCACAGTAAAGTTCACAATCACCATTCCACTATATTATGATGTCATTTTATTATTAGTTTTTGCATAATATTTCAGCTTTTTAAATGGCGTCCTGTAGACTACTTACAGTGATCCTTGTATTATTGATTGTCGATATTTCATCAGGTATACTGTGTTATGAAAAGTGTTCTTGTAAGTAAATTGACTTTATCCTCTTTATAATTAAAACTATTGTCTCTCTTTACAAATTCAACATACCACCTGCTATTGAATACTTTTGTTGATATGTTCTACTCACCAACCAACTCTAACATTTGGGGACTCTACATTTCAAAATTCCTCTCTCATTTTGCTACATACTCTACTTATCCTAGTTTTTTTTCCAGATTCGAAATTATCCGCAAGGGATTTAGTACACTTTCTTCCTCCTCTTCTTAGTTTCCGTACGTGATATAAAGACTGTCATAAGTTTGTAAATAGCTTACATAAATTTTATAATTAAAACAATGATTATTAGTGACAATAATAATAACTACTAATTAAACAATGTTAATAATTACATAGCGTTGAGTGTCTTGTTCTTAATTTTTTTGGGTGATAGTGATCCCTGATGATATTTGTAGCAATAATATCAAAGTTGGAATTATTAAAAAGTAGAATCAATCTGATGCTTAGTTTTTCTTACTATGACTTACTTCTGCTTCCTAAATGGCGATATGATGTAATGCTCCCAGGATGACGCTCAATATGCATTATGCTCTATACGGTTAGTTTAGCATCCTCCAATGGTGGGTTCTAAGAATGTTGTAACGTAAAAAGGGATGGTTTATAAAAATTTCAAGGGACATCACACATGAGCTAAAAATGGTCCGGAAAATTCAGCTTAACATCTAAAGTGTAAAATTGATGCATTTTGTAGTGAAATCTAAAGCCTGTTTTTTCTGTCTGTCGGGGAGGTACATCGAGTTACGTTAAATCCTTATTTTGTTTTCACAAACAAGAAAAAAAAGCGTTTAGATTAACACGCCCGATTGTCCAGTAGGAGTTCCCACATACAGACGCTGTGCATTAATTGTTAATAGTCAAATTTTTATTTAGGCCAATACCCCGAAATAAAAAAATTGGTTCAATTTTTCTTTTCTTTTTTTTTGGGGTGAGGGGGCTTAATCCTGTTAAGCCCCCCTAGATTCGCTACTGGGGATAAATCAAAACAAAACAGCTTCATAGGCTTGTGAATTACAAGGTACAAGTGTCAATTGTTTTGACAATATCCGTACACAATTATAGGCTATACTGATTTTAAGAACAGTATTCAGAACTAATAATTCTAAAATTACAATTTTCCCAATTTATAGTTTGCCAAGAAAAATGTGTGTCACAGTCATGTCGAATGATCGATGGAAACAAATGTGGAATGGCTCCAGCTCAGGAGGACGACTGTGGTTGCGATACTGCGTGTGATTACTATGGCGATTGTTGCTATGATTACTGGTCTGTGTGCAACTCTTCTAAAATCTCTTCATTTACACCAGATGCCAAGCTACTTCAATGTATGCAAGGAGATTATGAATCAAATGCAGGGTATTACGTCATCGGTTTATGTGAGGTTGATAGTGCTGTTAATAGAAATATCACGAATAAATGTGAAAATCCTGATTCCGATAATGTTCTTTTGAAAATTATTGTATCAGATTCAAATGACAACATTTACAAGAACATGTACTGTGCCTTATGCAATGGTGTTCCTATGACGGAAGTGATTGCGTGGGGGGCTACTTTTCATTGTTTAAGTAATGGCATAGAGGTCATGCCACATCAAGAATCTACAACTGATTCCCCAGTGGATTTGTTTCAACAAATAGAAAAAGCTGTAAACTGTGGAAATATTCAGTATATTCCACCACTTGGTAAGGACGACAATAGACGGCCTTGTAATCCACAAGCAAAACTAACTTGTGACGAAAGCATTTCGTACAAATCATCAGGTATAAGCAGAACAAGGTATAAGGCTACAGTTTATGATAAGGGTAAGGTCTATTTCAATCCACAGATTGCATTTTGCAACTCTTATGAATTGCAGAAATGCTATACACTTCCGGGAGGCGTGCAATTCCCACCAGACGAACCACAAATTACTCCATTGACGATTCTATTTGACTTTTCCAATCACATTAGTCTAAACTCGGAATCTTATGACACAGAGGTAAACTGTGCTGCAGGAGAAGTATTTGATCCTTTTACCAGAGATTGTCTTCAGATTCAAGTGATCTGTAAAGACGGATTTACACTCGAAGGATCCAAATGTGTTCCATCTCTTACGCCAACCGAGTGTCATACAATAAGGTACCAGTGGATACCAGAGGAATTGTTCTGCTTATGTAAACAGAAAGAACACTCAATGTACATCGAGTATCATTATCTAACTGACAAGGAGAAACTTGCATCTCTGAATAGATTTACGGAGTATCTGATAAACATTGGTGTTTATTATTTGAAGCAAGTTGTAGAAAAAACGAACATGACGATTATAAAACTGACCATAGACTCTGTAGATTGTCACTTATCGTATAACATATCTAATTTTGTTAGTATCGAAATCAACAATACAATTGATGCACAGTTAAACTTGATAAATCTTCAACAGATATGTTCCAAATTTACAATCCCCAAAGAGTTAATCTGTCATTACGATGTATTTTTTCTCACTTCTAACTTGTTCTCTGATAACTTTGATAATTCCACTCGAACTCTGCATAACGGTAATTCATCTGTGCAGATTCCTGATGATGATTATGTTTTGGAAATCACTCATCGATTTCTCAACATGACTGACGTCTGCAGCAGTCTGTCAGTTTCCACGTGCCGTCCATGTCAACAGATTAAATTAGATTCTTCAGCGTTTGAGGATCAAGGAAACGGCACTCTGGTTTATCAGTTTACAAACAAGGTTTTTGAAGAAGGGGAATATATTTTATCAAATTCGACGAACACCAGTACTATTCAGTTGTGCTCGTTTCTAAATCAAACTGGAATAAAGAATGTAAAATCAAACTTTTCAAATGAAACTGATAATCTACTAACTATTATTAGTCTAATTGGAACAAGCCTTTCACTAGTTGGTCTATTTATTACAATCCTTCTTCGTTTGATTTTCACGGAACTAAGAACTCTTTCTGGAAAGATTATCCTTAATATTTCCATATCGTTGTTTTGTGCACTGTTGGTGACCTCATTTCAAAAAGTATTTACCGACTGGAAACTTGCTTGTAAATTAATGGCTATTTTCATGCATTACATATGGCTTGTTTGTTTCTTATGGATGAATACACTTGCATTTGAACTTTTTCGAACATTCAGATTTTTTAGAGCCTCACAAAGAAGCAAGAAATCTCAGAACACATCATTCATCTTATACTTTCTGTACAGTTGGGGGATTCCTGCAATCTATATTGGAATAATTTTAGGCTTAAGTTACTGTGAGTGCACCAACTTAAACGTGGTGTATGGCGATGATTCAATTTGTTGGATTCGTGATGGAATTACATCTTTTTATGTGTTCGGTATACCATTAGCTGTAATCCTTCTACCTAACTTGGTATTGTTTGTGGCAACGATTACAGGAATCAGGGAATCTAAGAAATCGACTTCTGTTGTCACTGGTGATAAATCCAAGAGTAAGCAGTTGACAGAAGAAATGGTCATTTACATCAGGGTAAGATATAAAATATATATTTATAGATTAGTGTCACTTGAAAACCTACAACAAATTCACGTAAAAAACAATTTTCCCATTTCAAGAAACAAGTATTGCCTATGGATTTTGTGTACAGGTTAATACCCGCAAATAGTGATTTACTCTTACTTTTGTACATAACCAAGAAAACCCTTTTAGTATATTTCTCAAACAACAATGTAAAGCCTTGTTCTTACGTGTTTAATACAACCATCCTGAATACAACTAACTGACTAGCCCATTTGGAAAAAAACTACATATTTCGCATTGCCAGACATGTGTTCTATGGGTAGAATTTGACTTGTATAGAAATTTTCAGCCAGTATTTTAAAACAATTAATATACAAATATGTAAAGTGCGAGACATTTAAGCAAGAATTTATGTTATATTTTGTATGACCTTGTACCCCAATTCGGTGCATTCACAATACGTTTGACACCTACCAGTTGTCACGGGTTTCCTGGGTCGACATTCCGGCTGCAATTTGAAGTATGGTGAGTGTGAGAATAGCATTCTGATGCTTCACAGGTGAAAACCATCGCAAAACCGGAGGAAGAATTCAACGAAAATGGTCTAAATATCGAAAGGAAATATACAAGATGTGTTGTGTACTTTTAGTCTTTGACGGTAAACCCGAATCCAACTCACAATATGCAGGCTAGGCAGCCCAGGCGCAGTCCACAGCTTAGACTTGCTCCAAGTCGCTTCTATATGGTCGTTTTTCGTAATATATGTAGCGCCGCCAACGGCGACCACAATAAGTCATAACTTTTCGGTGAGTTATTCTTAGCGGACCTCCTCGTGCGAATCATGAATAATGTATTAGGAAAGCGTTTCGTCAACTAGCGGAACCACATGCATATTTATTAGGTAAGTAAATAAGCTTCGCGCTATAAACTTCGCGCTAATACTGTTACAGTATTCGAAGATTTTAAAAAGATTCACAAAATAATGGAATCGGAAGATGATGACTTTGATAAACAACCAACAAAAGGCATCGTAAAGATGGTGATGCTGGGACGCCTACGAACACTAAGGCAACTGCTGAAGAAGACAGTTATGATATTATTACCGCAAATTAAAAAAAATGTTATTTTAGGCCTCGATTACTGGTATAGACTATATCATATATCGATAGAGACGTCAACAACATGGACCAAAATAATACAATTTGGGGAAAAAATCAGTTAATTTGATACAAAGCATACATGTTTGGTGTTATGTTATGGTTTCTTGTAATAATTATCCGATAGCAAGCATGGACAGAATCCTTATGCAAACATGGCAGACAATCTGAACCTGCTCTTCAGCGACTCCACAATTGTTTTAACTAAAGGAGCACGGACCACCTCAAGGGTGTTTTTTAATAGTAAAATAAGCCTATATAATATCAATGTCTTACTGTAGTA
>JAOTQE010062744.1:0-18308 GCA_025631205.1 Nesometra sesokonis | reverse complement strand
TGCACTTTCAGTAAATTATTCACAAATTGGAGGTTGGAATAAATATTACTTTATATTTTTCTCCAAAATTTTGAATTATTCATGGCAGAGGGTTTGCTAACAGACCAAAAGTAAAATTTATTTCAAATCCTAACTTTTTAGTGTCAGTGGGTTCACGAATAAGGTATAAAAAAAGTTGTGCTTTTAGGTGTTAGTTTATAGTTGAAATATTTTTAACGGGTAACTAATGTTTAAAAAAAAACAAAAACAAAATGTAGGAAAAAATCTGTACATAAAAAAATATGAAAACTGATATATTTACCAAATATTAAATTGGTGTGCCTTACATAGTCTAATGGTCACAATGCATATGCCTTAATTTGCAAACTACTATATTCTCTACATTTTAATTTTATTTTAATGAAAAGTGAGATAGCAACAATGCCATATTTTGAAAAATCTTATTTTTCTTGAAAAAAATAATTCTTTCAAGGAAACATCAATTATTTTCATAATGAATTAGTAATTAAGAAAATATTTTATAAGAACTAATTTTGGTGTTTTTCCAGAAAATCATGAAATGCACAAATTGCATGTTATATAGAAAGTCTTCCATTTGTTGTAAAATAAATAATAAAATCTATAAAAATCTTATTAATATTATAAATAATGATAATTAATGTCAGTACATTTTTTTTATCTGTATTATATTTGTTTTTCTCAATTACAATACTGTATGTTTGGATTACTTTTAATGTCATGTGATTTATGAATACTTTAATTAGATAATAACCAATGTATACAATAATTGCATCCATATATGGTGTGAAAGCGAAATATTTTTCATAATGGCTATGAATACTGTACTGTATTCTAAATTGTATAGATGTTTGTGATGTTTTTGACATCTTACGGAATAATTATTATATTGAGATGTTAAAGGTACATTCATTGTCACCTGAAAAAATGACAACAAAATTGATTTTGAAAATAATTTGTTCATTTTCAAGAAATATGTATTTAAGTAATGACACTGGAAATTAGGATATTTAAAAAAATAATATACCCGTAATTTTGAACATTACATTTTTAAATGCGCTAAAAAGGGCTTACAACCTCTAAATTGGTCATTTTCAATGTATTAAACAACTTTTATATACCCTAATTTCTGTTCTTGCATTCTTAACTCTGATGTTACTTTAATATGATCAAGTTAATTTCAAAATTAATGGTGATGAATTTTGATCATTTTCAGGTGATGATGCATCTTTCATATATGGATGCCCATTCATACATTCACTGCTTATGACATATTTGTCATGTATGGGTTAATATTATTTATATATGACATAATGATTACCATATTAAGTTTAATGATATCCATATATGGCATGATTAAGACAATAGGTTGATAAGATCTATATATGGGTTGATAATATTCATATACAGCAAAATATTTGGATCAATTATAAAAGTATTTGGAATGTTATTTTTATCATATATTATGTGGCTATATCTTGACTGATAAATCATTCCAAAACTATAAGTTTTATTTTGTTTTATGTACATAAAAAGAAGGTAGTTAGTCAAAATGGTTGACCTAATGTTCATAAGAAGCATTCACAGTGTGATGGTGATGTTTTGTGATCTTCAATTTCAAATTAATTTAATATTTACTCAAAGCTAATTTAATGGAATTGTCTTATTTTATTACAAGTTTCCATGCCATAACTCAATATTAGTGTACAGTATAAAATTATATAATATAACAATAGCAAAAACTAGTAACCCGATAATTGCTATATTTGGTATTTACTTTGAATTGATTGTATAATAATTGTAATTAGGTACTTAAATTTTGGTGCTTTAAATACTTTACTTTTAATTACTCTGTTTTTTTGTCAATTGAACTTCTATCATATACAGCAATAACTATTGTTTTCAACTATTAGCTTTTATCAGCTGAAGCTGTAAGCCATACTCTACTTTTATTATAAAAATGTATAATGATATCCTATATGTTGTAAGTAGTTTTTGCCAGAATTATTATTTTTTTTAATCACCATGTATAATTTTGTAAATTATTATTTATCTTTGAGGACAGGTGAGAATGCTTAAATTTCAGGGAAACCGTTCAGAGTATAATATATTTTTATTTAGACTGCCTCTTAGGTGGGTGACTTGATTTTGTGCCCTGTTGTAAGTTGTAATACAGGAATAACTATGTATAATATTTGGGGAGGGTGTAGGGTCAAAGTATGAACATTGTTTTGAGAATATTGTCATTCTATTTTTTTTGTTAAATACCCAGTGATCCTTATAATTCTGTTGGGAAGATTCAGAAGTTCTAATAACCCCAAGTTTTTTAATTACCATGTTACAAGAGAGTAGCTCCTTAAGCTTTTTATCCAAGCACTCTTTTCAGTCATTACCCCGTACACCTTAATATTACCACAATTTTTGGCATTTCCCAGGGTATACCATGGTTTGTTATAATTTGACCAGGGTCTTTATAGTACCCACATTTTTGTATTTATTTACCAGGGTCTTTATAATACCCTGGTCTCTGTATTAATTTACCAAGGTCTTTAATTCCCTGGTTTCTGTATTAATTTACCAGGGTTTTTATAATACTCTGGTTTCTATATTAATTTTCCAGGTCTTTATAATACCCTGGATTCTGTTTACCAAGGTCTTTATGATACCCTTGTTTAAATATACCATGGTCATTATAATGCTCAGCTTTCAATTTCATTTTACCTGGGTCTTTATAATACCCTGGATTCTGTATTAATTATGCCCTGATTTCCTTGTCAATTTTGGTACCGCACTAGTTTTCATATCAATATATCATTTTAAAACGTATTTTGAGTTTGTCATTTTAATTTAATTTTTGTTTTCAATAATTCTTGCATGCTAGTTGATACACTGTAGGTACTTAACTATGTGCAATAAAGCATATTACGTACTGAAAACATAATTTATGAATTTCATTAATTAATAATCAATATTTATCTTTGATATTTGAATACCGATATATCTCTTACTTATTCCTATGCTGGTGATGCCAAGTAATATTCCTCAGGGAGTATGGCTTTTTTATATAGTACTGGTGCCTTATATATTTCAAGATTCATTTACTGGACTTGGGTTTTGTGAACTACTATACTCTACCTAGGTTTCAGAGTTCATTACCAGAACTTTTAGGTTTTTGAATCTGGTACCTTGGGGTTTTATGGTCTGTCAGCAATAGCTTAAGGTTTCAGGATCCACTGCTTGTACTTTTAACTCTGGAGAACATTTACATACAGTCACCTGTTAGGGTTTGAGATCGATAATTTTGGTTTCAGATCCACTTCCTACAGTTAACCTTTTAGAGTTTCAGGTCCATTACCGATAATTTAAGATTAAGATCCACTTCCTGCAGTTGGCTTTTAGGGTTTCAGATCCACTACCGATACCTTTAGGTTTCAGATCCACTTCCTACAGTTACCTTTTAAGCTCAGTCCAGACTATCAAATTTTCTTTGACAAAAACTTTGGTATGTCTATTTATGGTCATGATGATGTCACACCATGACCATACATAGAAATATCATTGCCATATATGGGTTTAATCAAAGTTTTTTGTCAAATAAATTTGATAGTCTTGAATGAGCTTTAGAGTTTCAAATTCCTTTGTTTGAGATCCACTTCCTGCAGTTACCTTTTAGAGTTTTAGATCCACTACCGATAATTTTGATTTGAGATCCACTTCCTACAGTTAACCTTTTAGAGTTTCAGGTCCATTACCGATAATTTAAGATTAAGATCCACTTCCTGCAGTTGGCTTTTAGGGTTTCAGATCCACTACCGATACCTTTAGGTTTCAGATCCACTTCCTACAGTTACCTTTTAAGCTCAGTCCAGACTATCAAATTTTCTTTGACAAAAACTTTGGTATGTCTATTTATGGTCATGATGATGTCACACCATGACCATACATAGAAATATCATTGCCATATATGGGTTTAATCAAAGTTTTTTGTCAAATAAATTTGATAGTCTTGAATGAGCTTTAGAGTTTCAAATTCCTTTGTTTGAGATCCACTTCCTGCAGTTACCTTTTAGAGTTTTAGATCCACTACCGATAATTTTGATTTGAGATCCACTTCCTACAGTTACCTTTTAAGCTCAGTCCAGACTATCAAATTTTCTTTGACAAAAACTTTGGTATGGCGATTTTTGGTCATGATGATGTCACACCATGACCATACTTCGAAATATCATTGCCATATATGCGTTTGATCCAAGTTTTTTGTCAAATAAATTTGATAGTCTTGAATGAGCTTTAGAGTTTCAAATTCCTTTAGGTTTGAAATCCACTTCCTACAGTTACCTTGTAGAGTTTCAGAACCACTTCTGATACCTGATAGGTTTGAGATCCACTTCCTTGTTGCCTTTTGGTGTTTTAGGATCCACTACCCATACCTTAAGTTTCTTTTGAGATCCACTACATACAGTCACCTTTAGGGTATTGGTATCTGCTACTTGTTGACCTTTTAGGTTTTTGATCTGATATTGGTACCTTGTAGTTTTGTACCACCTAGCAGTACCATATTAAAACTACGGTGTAGGATCTACATACAAGTAACGTTTGGTTAGGAAATCCCTTTTCTGTTTTGTCGATATATGGAGAAACCCTGGAGTTTAACTTTAAAGAAGGGCTATGAAGGTTAGTTGGAAATCATCTTAAGTTTCACACAGCGTCCATTCAAATGCGATGACACTAGATGCTTTTAAAATTGTGATCACAACAAAAATAGGAGTGAAGTTCTAAGGTCTACTTTATGTGAACCTAAATTGATACGTCCTGTTGACTAAAATTATTAAGGACCAACTGATTGAAATCAATGAGAAATGATCAAGCAACATTATTAAAAAAATACTCTTATCTCTAATTAATAAAGATGCCCCCGTTAGACGCATAAGACTGAGTTAGGTTTTAGGGATCCACTACAATATACTGTTTACAGGTTTTCACGATCCACTGCCTTTAGCCATGTTTTAGGTGTTTGCTACCTACTACCTGTACAGTAACTTTTAGCTTCTTCATCTGATAGGCTGTACCTTGAAAGAATGTATGAAAGTATAATACTCCAAGCAAT
Source organism: Nesometra sesokonis (assembly GCA_025631205.1). Classification (NCBI taxonomy): domain Eukaryota; kingdom Metazoa; phylum Echinodermata; class Crinoidea; order Comatulida; family Antedonidae; genus Nesometra; species Nesometra sesokonis. The sequence continues at coordinate 13,183 of JAOTQE010062744.1, read as the reverse complement.
GAGATACATGCCATTGTGACAGGATTCAATATTTCAACATAAATTATGTCATCATCAGGATGATGACATAATTTATGTCAAAACATTAAATTTACAGTGGCGTGTATCTCATTGCTTAGAGTATGTGTTATCCTTTCTTACATGAAGTTTATTAGTGGACCTTTCGGATTTTGTAAGAATGTTTTGTATCATATTGGTACCTTTAAGTCTCTGGATCAAACCTGCAGACACTGGATCAAAAACTTCAGGATACAAACTGGTAACTTTAGGTTTCAGTTTCCACTATCTGCAGACACCTTTTAGATTTTGAGATGCAGACCAGCAACATTATATTTCAGGATCCACCCTACAATTTAAACTCATGAGGCACCAGTAACTTTAAGTTTTAAAATTGTCTACCGGTACCTTGAAAGCTTTCAACTCCATAAGTTTCAATGATTTCTAGTAGTAATAATACTTGCTGATATGTTCTTTTAAATAAACTACCTGAGTCTGTAAAATACACATTGCCTTATATCTTGATGGTATATTTATGCTGCAAATTTCAAATTCTGCATTGGTTCAGTACAGTACCATGGTACAACTGGTAATCTATTTTTTGTTCATTTTAAATATTATTCAATATAATATTTCTATAGAGGATCAGGTTAAACAAGAAGTGTCAAAATGTTTGTTAAAAGAAATGAAAAAGGAAAATTATGATATTTGGATTGTACGCTTCGATTCAGTACTTTCCTATAGTGAATTAGTTTCAATAAAACTGTGTATATTCTTGCAAGAAGTTTTGTTTGTGTTTCATTGATTTCTTAGAACAGATCTCTCAACTTGTAGAGTCTATTATATTTTTTTCACAAATTGCAGAAAAAAATTTTTCCTAGAATTTAATTTCTCAAGGGGTATCCCTGTTTTATCAACTAGGGACCTGTAGAGACCAGAAATATAAAATCTATGACGAGTGGAAAAAAATAATCAGTCATTTGACGTTGATGCGACAGTTTGAATAAGCAAATAAGTTAAAGTTTTAAATATTGATGTTTATTTGTACAAAATTAAATGTCTCATAAGTGAGAAAAACAAAATTAATGCTGAAACGCGATTCAAACTCACAACCTTAAATGAGGTCTTAATTTACCGCATTTTCTATGCGACGCAGGGGTGGATTTAGGAAGGGGGAACTCCCCCTATTATTGTCAAAACACAGTTGCGCCCCCCCCTCCTTATATTGGGAGCCCTGGATCAAAATCCACCATAAAAACCAAAAATAGACATACATATGGGCTAAAACAGGGTACCAGAGCACCAAAATGGAGAAAGGGTGCCCTCTTTCTGCGGATCCTGCATCCGCCCCTGCGATGAGTGCTATAGTATTATACGTACTTGAGGAAATTCCTTTTTTGTTTTGTAGATATATGGGAAAACCCTGGAGTTTAACTTTAAAGAAGGGTATGAAGGAAAATCACCTTATGTGTTATACAACTTCCATTCAAATCTGACGACAGTGGATGCTTTTAAAACTGTAATCAGAACCAAAACAGGAATGAAGTTCTAAGGTCTTCTTTATATGGACCTAAAATGATACGTCCTGTTCACTAAAATTATTGAGGACCAACTGATTGAAGTCAATGAGATGAAATGATTGAGCAACTTCGTTAAAAAATACTCTTAATCTTAATTAACAAAGATGCCCCTAATAGATCCATAATAGAGTAAGAATATGCACATCCTCAGTGAGTAAAAGTGAAATGTGGCATCATGGACCTGTTATCAACATCACCATCATCAACGTCATCACGGCTGCCACAGCCATTGGCATCACCATCATCATTACGACCACCACAATCATTGGCACCAGCATTACCACCACCAGCATCGTCATGACCACCACATAAGTCGTCATTGTTATCATCACCATGCTCCGCCACCACCATCATCGCTATTACCATCATCATCATCATCATCATGACCACAAACATCGTCATTATGACCACCATCGTTATCACCACCACCTATTCTCTGGACGATGACTATACAAAATATGTTTTATAACAATCAATCATCTTGTAACTTTTCCGACTACTACCAAAAAACAAGCGTGGATCCAAGGGGGCCCCAACGGACCCAGGTCCCCTTTTGACTCGGCAAAATAATATTTTTTGCACACTTTGGACCTCTTAAAGTGCACCAGAGAGCATCTGTAGAGAAAACTTTTCCCGGGCCCTAGGCGGGCCCTGGACCCACACCTACTACCATCAGTTTACTGTTAAACTCTTACACTTGCATTTGTCCAAATTGACATTTGCCCCTCTTTCGAGCTCTGCTGGATCCGCTCCTGAAAAAAGATCTATTATATAGTTGTTGAAACTTTGTTTAGCTCCGGGTTGACGGAGCTCTAGGAGTAATAAATGAGGAAAGGAATTTATATTTGAAAAAATGTTAGTCACAAATTATTTAGCGTCTAAACAAACGTTTTGGCATAATTTATTTCCTTAAAAATATGAATTACCAGCAATTAGAGATGTTTATTTCTAACCCACCACCCTCTTTCATTTAAATTGAAATTCGAACATAGTATTTCTCAAGTGTGTAAATTGGTTTGTTTCAATTCCTTCTCATGTCATAATGATAGGCATATCATATTATCAAAACACGCAAGAAGGTCAGAGCTTACAATCGAATTACATATCTAGTAATAGAAGCAGGAATTTTTTACCCCCACACCATATCCTGTCATCACGAAGGAACAGTCACTGTTTTATCCACCCATACTTGTACCCTTAATGGTACTAACACTACAAGATTTTAACTAAATTTCCTGTCGACTTCACTCATGAAACGCAATGATGACAAATGCACAAACTGTTAAAATCTATAAAGGTAATTTATTGCTACAATAATTGATGTAGATGAAAATTTAATACATTTGTAGGCCTAACTGAAAAAGACAATAAAATGTAATATAAACACCTTAATATAATTGTTTGAAAATGAATGCTTACCAATGAGTTTTAGCATTTAATTCTATATGAAAATATCCACCCATACTTTTACAAGATTTAAACTAAATTTCCTGTCCACTTCACTCATGAAACACAATGAAAATATAGTTCTATACGAAAATATAGTTAAACTTGCCTAAGTCGAATCAAAAGAATCATTAAAAAAAAAATTGACTTAGAAAAATTTAACTTAGAGATTTTTATTTAATGGAAAACATACCAAAATGGCATGAAAAATAAATTTGACTTAGAAATAATTTGAATTAGGCAAAATCGACTTCGGCAAGTTTAACTGTATTTGCTGTATATTTTTAGGCAAAAAATCTAAGATGAAAATTTAACAAACAAGTTGACCAAAATTGTTAAGAATTTGAGTTGGTTGGGCTTGGGCAACAGAAATATTTTTATGGTTATACAGGTCAGCTAATTTTTATACACAACAGTATACAGTAGAAACTCGATTTTACATACCTCGATTTTATGAACCCTCAATTTTACATACCCCTAGATTCATTAAAAATGGTACAATATTATGAATTTAGCATAAAAGTTTAACTGTATCTACTGTAAAAAAATGTGTTAAAATTAATCACTAATAGGTTTAATGTATTAAAAATATCATTTAAATTAGAATTATTATGTAAATGGGACAATAACTATGAGTAAACCTTAATAAAAGAATATTACTCGATTTTACAAACCCTCGCTTTTACATACCCCTTCTGGTCCCATGCAGTATGTAAAATCGAGGTTCTACTGTAATAATGTTTAAATGTTTGTGACCTCAACAACAATGTATTAGAATGACCCCATTACAATAACTTCCTGCATACACAATGTAAATACAGAATAACCTTTAAATTGAGATACTAAATGTTCAGAATCTTTGTGTGTAATATTAATGTCAAATTTAAACGGCACTCCAGTTTCAATCACGCAACACGGATGTAGTAACAATTTTGATTCAGTCCATGTCATTTTAACACCAATAATAAAAAAAATAACGCAAAACAATTATCTCACCCACAATAATTTTTTTTTACAAATAATTTCACAATTTCGTCACTGTACACTAAGTTGTTTGATTAAAATTATTTCAATTAAACCAATAATACTACAAGATTTTAAATAAATGTACAAACACATTTCTGAAATATCTTTTTAAAATTACTAAACAATTAATAATAAATAAATTATCAGAAAAAAAGAATTATGTACAAAAAAAAACAAGAGAATGATATCAAAAACATGTTTAATTAATAATACATTAAAAAAATCCAAAACCAGAAGTAAAATTGTAGTTTAAAAAGAAGGATTTTAAAAACTATTAATTTAACGGAATCAAAATTTATGTACAAATAAAAACAGATATTAATGAAATGACAGCACAAACATAAATGTAATTATAGATGAAGAAAACTGGATAAGCAAAATGAGTGGCCTTACAAAAAACTAATAAAATCCAAGTATAAAACCAACTGGTGGGTTTTGTAACACAATCAGAACTACTACAGGGGCCCCAAGTTGTAAAGACAAAGTTCCTGGAGATTCCTTATGTGTGTCCGAACCATATATTTATTATTACGGCTAGATGGTGAACTTCTACAGAATAGATAACCCAAAGTGCAGTTCCAGGTAAGTAACTACTATTCCGTAATCCAACCAATCAAATCGTGGGATGTTTTAATGCTGTTTTTATGTCGAAATTGGGCATGCGTAAATCTTTTATAGAAGTTTCAAATTTATCAATAAATGAAAGTAAAATTAATCCAAATACAAAGACTTCGACAACATAAAATATATGTGACATGTGTAAATAAATTGTATGAAATAAGAAATGTTAAAAATACAATAATTATAAGAGTTATGATTATTTAACTTAAATGTTTTTGATGTCTATTACAATTTCTTTGACAAAAAACTTATGACAAAAAACTATACATGGTCATGACGACATTACATCATGACCATACATGGAAATATCATTACCATAAATGATTTTATCAAAGATTTTTTCTCAAATAAAATGTGATAGTCTAGACTGAGCTTTTTAAGAAATACAAAAGATGTTTTAATTCACTTATGAAGTAACCAAGGGCTAAACTGCTGGAACTGAAGTATATGTTAACAGGAACAAACGTTACAAAATTAATAGATATTATAATACCACACATTTTATAAAGAATAATAATTGAATAATCATAAATACATTGGGTGTGTTCAATCTTCCTTCTCTACCCAAACATGACGAAAAATAATACAGCCAGGGATGTAATTATGCTGGGCGGAGGTGAGCAGTGCCACCCGCCCTAAAAATGTTCCAACCAGCCTAAAGCTTATTGTAAGGCCTTCCACCCTGCCTAATTTCAACCTCCCACCCACCCTAAGTAACTAAGGTAAAACAATTCTGTTTTAATCACCACACATTGTTGCCACTCTTTATCAAAAAACTAACAAATATTAAATATTAAATAATTTAATCTGTATTTCAAATCATAGTAAATAAATTCTTAAAATAAACCAATGTATACACATGTATGTGACATTTCAGTCTGTAGTCTAACAAGCCTTCATCACTAAGACCAGTGAGTTAGATATTGTATATCATATACTGTACATGTATATTATAATCTTAAATACAATCACTTATAGCACACATATATTGCAACCAAATTTTACTTTCACCTTTGTGTTCATGACAATAAATGTATATTCTATACTTTATATCTATACTCTCCTCCAACAATTCCCAGATACGCCCTTACTGTGCCCATGTAAAGTAGTATATAATTTTTAAAAAACAATAACTTTTTGAAATTAAACAAGATTATAATATTCAAGTTAATAAACTTCATACTACTGAAAAATCGGCAAATATTAAAATTTATACATTTTTTGACAATTTTTAAATTATATAAGCAATTTATATACACATTTTACCCACAACCTCAAGTAACCTTAATTAAAAAATTAAAAGAACTGATAAAATTATATGCAGCAATAAATATTAAATTTACAAATTAGAAACAAATTTTCTAAATAAGTTTTTAATAAAATGATTAACATCAAAAACATACTTTTAATTTGCACAAGTTAATACCAAGCTTTCGCATCAGTGACGGACAGACTAATGGATAGTAATCTGACACGAGAATCAATCTGCGCATGCACAACCCTCACAGGGTTTTGGTCAATTTATTGTCGGTGGTGAATCTTGAGCGAATAACTCAGCAGCCAATCAGCTCTCTTCTGATTGTGGAAAAACACAAACTGACTTTGTCGTGTATAAGATAGAGAAATATGGCCTAGGCGTAATTTAAGACCATTTTGTTGAAATTTTTAATTTTACTTATCAGGTACAATATGATCTATTATTACAATATGATCTATTATTATTTGCTGTCATATTTCGTATGTGGTCTCTGAATGCCGTTTTAGACAAAGGATAATTGTTTCATTCGTTCGTCTTTCAATTGCAAAATAGTGAGTGTTGAGAACCCCAGGCCAGTATCAAGGGCAGTCACAGTTGATTGCTTTTCGTCCTAGAGTACGTCCGTGCAGCAGATGCGAAAGCTCTGTATAATATGCAGAATATCAGAAATTTAAGGTTAGTGGGCTTATACTAGGATATAATCTCCACAACACATACTGACTTGGATTTCCTGTTCAATGCCCTGCAGGTTCGGTACTGTATTGTCAAAGTATGTATAACTAAATATATAAAATTAAGAAATAAAAATAACATAAATTGAAAGACATTTGAGGCATGTAATTGAAAACCACCAAGTTGTCATAAACAAAGTTATTGAGAAATAAACAAGTCAAAAACTAGAAATATAAACAAATGCAAAGGAAATTTTTGTATATTTAGTTCCATAACTTTAGCTATGTCTGATTCTGATACTTGACCCTTCATTTTAAAGCTCACAACAAGTATAAAATGGTTTAATATTTATTCATTTTTCGAAATTATTGAGAAAGAAGCAAATAAACAAGAAGAAGAGGCAGTGGCATTTAGCTCAGTTGGTTTAGCTGGTGGAAATCACCGTGTTGTGCACTGAACCATGACTCGCTGGTCCACGGTTCGATTCAACACCACGCCACTCGTGTTTCGGTTGGAGGGTCGAAATACAAGTTAAGCCGTTGGTCCCGTGTACAGCATGGCTCATGTGCACATTAAAGTATACAGTGCACTCTTCAAAAAAAGAGTATGGGATTGTCTCCCGGTGTCTTGCCCAATCACCACCAGAAGGACCCCACTGGAAATAAGTCCACTCCAGACTTTTGTGGGTTACCTTGGTGTTACACCAAATAAATCAAAATATAACTAAATACAAAGTAAATTTTGGCAATTTTGTTCAATAAACTTTATAATATGGTTTCCATATTAACTATTTTTTACAATTTTGCAACAACTGGGTGGTTTTGCCATGGCATGCCTCATTTCTACATGACTTATCATCAAAACCTGACTTAAAATAAATTTCAATTAAATTACTGTTACACATGTCACCCCGGCAACCTAATTGCATTCATACCGAAGACCTTGAGTTTATATATTAGTTAGATTTGATTTAAATATTTACAAATTATGTCTGAGCCTCTTGGATTCATGTCATTATTATAGTAATCTACACTGACTTCTATGTAATCCTATACTATATATCTGATAAGTAGAAAATATTAGTTGCTATAACTATCCAAATTGATAACCTTTATATACATACACAAATATATTAGAATCCCAAGACAAAATATTTTCTATATAATATGAAAAATTATATTAAATTATCATCATGTTATAATTACAATTCTATAAAAGATGTATTAATATTTTTTATATTATCTATCTACCATATCATTAAAATGATTAATAATACTTTGTTTTTTTTTTAAATATTTTTTTAAGCTTTACACTGGCCATTTTTCCTTACAAGTATAGCAATATTGGGACCACTTCAGGTCTGGTGGGGATACCCAAAAAATCCACACCAAATATGGACATTTTTAGGAAATATTACCCCTAGATAGCCTGATTTATAATAGGTGAAAGATAAATTAACCACCCTTTTTAAGCCATGTTAAATTATTTATAATTATTGCACAATTTTAATTGTTTTTTAATTTCACAATTAGAGACACTTGTTTTTAATTTAAAGTTTAATGTATTCCAGTTAGTGGTAAATTTATACATCATATCAAGCCATGTCCTGATATTCGCATTAAGCACTTTATTACTAATTTTATTGTTGGGATGTTTATGAATTTAGCTAACATCATAATATTCGCTCCATGCAGTTCACAAGTTTGAGCATCATTAAGAATTTCATGATAAAAGTAGTTAATACTATAAAAATTGGAGGTGAAATACATCACAAGCCAATTTCTCAAATTTGGCTTGGCGTATGTTTCACAAAACCAATTTTAGTTTCAATTTTGATTTGAGGAGACATAAGCTTATTTCTTCTATATGCCGCAACATATGCACTGACAATGGATCAGAACAAGTTTTTAAACAGTATTTTTCAATACTCATCCAGTTAGAAACTCTATTCTCTACCACTGTATCGATAATGTCTTTTTGGCTCTGATGTGGAGCTCTTGAAGCACACCTCTGATTAATCTATTAAGTACTGCATCATATCTCATGGGTGCAAGGCTTTTACAAAATTCTGGAGTTATCAAGAACTTGTTTTGGTTAGTAGCCTTACTGAGATGAATTTGGAATCAGTGTGAGCACTCCTTAGTTGTACATTCCATTGATAAGGTAGTCGACCTTAGAGTAGTGGCGTCTTTGATATCCTTCGTACCAACCTTTACCGAGTAGAACGCACACAGCACAAGCGAATAGAACGCCAAAACACAATGATGCAATTAAAGCTCCTGCCGAGAAAAAAAATATTTATTTTGTAAGATTAGATGGATATCTTTTTATTCTATGATTCTTGCCAAGTTTGCCAATTTTGTCTCTGATGAAGGAGTTCTAAAAGCACCAGTCTAATTGATATATTAAATAAATAATGCATATGTGGCAGAGCCAAGCCAAAGGAGGGATAAGTCGCAAATCTAGCTTTCCAAAACAGCCAAAAACTAAAATATGATACTTTTTGTTTCAATTTTTTTTAATTTCAAAAACACAGTTGAAACATTCAACATTCAAACTACATTAACAATTTTCAGATAATATGATAAAAAATGTTCACAAGCTAACTTTCAAATGCAGTTTTTTCAAAATTTACATTCTAATGAAATTTGTTGTTCATAACTCCGCAGAAAAACATCATATGAAACTGATATTTTTTGCATGTTAAGGATAATATACGAATATACGTTACCTAGAGATTTGCTAAAAAACTATGGGCAGAGGTGCCTTCAAATAGTACAATTCATTCAGGGGCGCAGTCCCGGAGTAAATTTATTTATCTATTATATTTATTTGAACAATATTTAATGAGGGTGGTCCATCCAGCCAAAGCTGATCATTAGGGACCCTCAGCGTAAACTAAATATACAAAATAAATATAAAGCTATATAATAAATTGAAAAACGACAATAAAAAGAATATATATATAATAGTAATAATAATAATAAAATATATACAGTATATAAATATGACATTAAAAAGAAAAAAAAATATATACATATAAACAATATAGAAATATATAAAGATATACACATATTTACAAAAAAATAGACAATAAGCAGCAAACAAATGTGAACGCGGCAGAATTAAATCATTGAGAAATAAAGATGGCGTTTTAGAGAAGACCTAAAGGAGTAGTAAGATGGAGCATTACGGATATCTAATGGAAGAGGGGGCATTATAACTAAAAGAAAGTTTGAAAATTTCCAAGTGTGGTCTTGGGATAAGTAAATCACCCCTGGTGATAGACGAGTGTTCATCCTACCATTAGCGATTACTTTAGTAAGAGACTAACAAATAGACTGGGGAGCAAGATTGTGGAGCGCCTTGTAAGTTAGACACCCGAGTTGGTAGTTGTATCAATTGTAGAAAGGAAGGATTTTAGCATTAGAAAAATGGACAGAAGTCAAGTGAGTAGTAGGAGATGATTAAAAATAAAGCTTGAATAGTACTAAGTGGAGGCACCAAGGCCATAGTTTTAACCAGAAACTCAAAATTAGGCAACATATATTTGTTTTCTATATTATCATCAGTTAACTGATCAGAATGCCTAGGGCTAGGCTATAATAATGGGCACCAAGGCCCATAGTTTTAACCAGAAACTCAATATTAGGCAACATATATATTTTTTTTTTCTACATCATTGTCAGTTAACTGATCGTAACGCCTAGGGTTAGGCTATAGTAATGGGCCTACCCGAGACAATTGTCAGTGACGTCACTTTGCAAAATAATATTTTACTATTTCGCAAATTGACATCACTTCAAAATAGTATACTAAGTCGCAAAATGACGTCAGCATGCTGGAATAGTAGGAATGTTTTAATCAAGTCGGGCTCTTTCAACCAATCAGTTCAGTTTAAATGTTAAATGTAGAATATTATATTGTGTAGTTTTATAATTTATATCAATTCAATTTTCCATTTTTTACCTTACACCTTTGGATTGGCTCTGTCACAATTTTATGGACGAGCAGTTTCAAAAGTGAAGAATGACTCATCAGAGCTATCTGATTTACCAGAACTTCGAAATGTTCACTAATCAACTTCAAAAAACAAAAGTATATACATACTCCAAGCAATGAGATGCACGAAATCGTCACAAGATTCAATATTTCAACATAAATTACATCATCATTCCTGATGATGGCATAAATTGTTGAAATATTGAACCCTGTCATAATGGCATGTACCTCATTGCTTGGAGTATGTATCATACTTTCTTAACAGAACTTGTTTTGTATCAAATAAATGAACTTGAAAATGATTGGTGTACCGAAGGCAGTATAAATCTGTAAATTTGGAGATATGATTTGAAACTTATGCCAATCAATTGATAGTGTCCATGGGTACTTGAAAATCATTAATAATGTTGCCTCTTTCAAATTTTGATATACTGATAAATTCCATGCAGTCAAAATATGAAATGTCTTCTGCCAGTAGAAGAAGTGGTAAGGGTGTACTTTATCAAAGCGTCATGCACATGATTGGATGGAAATGTTAAAATTAAACTGAAAATTAATTAAATCACTGAAATTTAGTACATGTATAAAAAAATACTCCATGGCAAAAAATTGCCTGTCTATCATTGTCTAAATTTGGTAACTTACTTGATATCCAAAAATCAACAGTTGTACCATATGCAGTTGAATATCACCATGACAATATGCCCAATGTCAAAAATATCACTTGTCCTTAAAGATGTATTGTCACTTGAAAAATGACCAAAAATGGATTTTTAAAATAACTTGTAGTTTAAGAAATATGTAAGTTATGACCATGACATTAGAAATTAGGGTATTTTAAAATTATTTACCCCCAATACTGCAATGTTATATGCTAAAAATCAGCCAAAAACCCCTAAAAAGGCTGGAAGACTCTTTATTAAGTTTTTATCATTTTTCAGCGTTAAAAACGTTGTTAAACAATTTTTAAATACACTAATTTCATTTTTCAAGCTATTAAATTTGATGTTTATTATGAGAAAGTTGATTTCAAAATTAATGTCATTGATTTTTGTTGTCATTATCAAGTGACAATACATCTTTAAATGAACTTCATTAGTAAATCAACATATCGACTTTCACTCACCATTTGATGACAATTTGTTATAAGTTACATCACTCTTTAAAATTGGGCTGGCCGTCCTATTCACAGTCTGTTGAGAGAAAATTTATTGTTTTTTTTTTCATTTATTCATTTCATTTATTGAGCTTATTTGTACAACAAATGACCCAGGGGCAGCATCGCAACAGTGTGGTCATAACACCACAAGTGGTACATGTAGCCCCTTGATATAAAAGGCAATAACATTTATTATAACACAAGTATATTCTTGCCATTTGATTGGTTGATTTCCTATCACGTGATATTGTATTTGTAGGCCTTCCAATGAGAAATTTTCTACATGAATTATCTAATTATTCATATTGCAGCAAATAAAAACTTATTTTGATTAACAAAAATTCGAAAAAATACAATCGTACGATGTATATTTACGAAGTTATGGCCCTGGCAACCAGGCCTAATTAAGCTAAATTTGGCCACAAAATAAATAAACGAACGCCCCCAAGGGAAAGTCTCAGTTAAAATGATGTAATTATTTCACTAATTAAAATGATAATTATTACAATTAAAAGCAATAAAAAATGTTTGTATATCATCATTACCTATAATACAATATTAATCAACAATTTGTTAAGTGAGAAAACGTTTATTTTTCCATAAATCATGGTGTAGTATTTAACACAAATTAGGTACCACCATGGGTACCACATGATTTTGAAATTTTTATTCTTATCAAGACTATCAAACTTATGGCAATACTTTTTTTCTCTTCTTTGTACCTTATGTGAATTTGTTGTATCCTCTGTATCAGGTATCAATTCTGTTACATCAACATAACGCGTCTCAGTCGTCGTTCTTTGGCTTGTTTCTATGTCTTCTTTTTTCGTGGTAGTAAGCTGTTTCGTTGTTATTGGTTGAGTTGGTAACTGAGTCGATGTCATGACATGGGATGTTGTTACTGGTGGAGTGGTTGATGGCAGAGTGGTTCTTGTAGTTTTGGAATCTGGCGCATCCGTCTGTTTACTCTCTTCTCGAGGTTGTGTTGTCACGTCCCCAGCTGTGTCTCCTGTTTTATCTGTGGCATTAAAAAACTTGTAATAACAATGTTATGTATACTTTTGACACATTCCACAAGTCATATGAAAAGAAAATATTGAAGAAGTGTACCAAGCTGGAGAACAAAAATAGGTTTAGATATAATTCTCTATATTATTACTGCTTATTTGTTACATTAAAATGTAAATACAGCAGGTATAACTTTAAATTGTTTAATGAGACCATTTAAGTTTATGGAGGGTCATAGTTGACATGTAGTTATTTAATGTATTGATTGGAGCCATTTCGACCCTATAAATAATGTAGTACTTACAAGCGCAAATTTTTGATCCAACTAGATCCTCTTCAGGAGTACCCGGCACTATGGACTGGTCACTGGTCAGCTCAAACAAAACAAATCAAACAATTGTTTGAGCTGACCAG